>JAAGEH010001095.1:495-27462 GCA_011751065.1 Lasiurus cinereus
AATGTGCTTATTATTCTATTTCAAGCATTTCCCGCATTGTACAAAACACTTGTTTTGCTGTTTCTGGACACGGAAAGATCTTTTCCTCTAGTGTTCTTCGCTAATACCATGCTTATACCAAGCATTTCTTGGTTGTTTCTGCCAGGGGTGAGTCTTTCAAGAACAGTCTCAATTTGGTAATTGCTGTATTTCTTTGATATTCCGCACTATAGGAAAACCTTCCTATATTACATTAAGATGTTTAGAAGTAATTCACACTTGTTCTTTATATATTGCTTGCAAATTGCTCTTATTTCCCCCTCATTTCTTGTGTCCTGCAGTGTCCTATAATTGGTTATCCTCATCTTCTATGGGAATTCTCTACATGATACAAAAATCTTTCACATTTGTTGGGAAGGTGAGAACTGACACACAATTGACTCCAATTACATTTAAAGTTCACTGTTACTTTGAAGTTACAGCTACTGCTTTCAAAGTGGCCTGAAATCTGCTTCTTACACTAATTCTTGCTAGTTGTTCTCTATCCTAATATCCTGCTTATTCCACTCCTTTATGGTGGTGTTTCACAGGGTCTTGAGTGGTTGAGACCAGACTTAATGTTTATTACTCTATTTCAAGGATTTCCTGCATTGTACGAAACACTAGTTTTGCTGTTTCTGGACACTGAAAGATCTTTTCCTCTAGTCTTCTTTACTAATACCATGCTTATACCAAGCATTTCTTGGTTATTTCTGCCAGGGGTGAGTCTTTTAAGAACAGTCTCAATTTGGTAATTGCTGTATTTTTTTGGATATTCCGCATTATAGGAAAACCTTTCTATATTACATTAAGATGTTTAGAAGGAATTCACACTTCCTCTCTATATATTCCTTGCAATTTGGTTTTATTTCTCACTGATTTCTTGTCTTGCAGTGTCCTATAATTGGTTCTTCTCATCTTCTAAGGGAATTCTCTACATGATACAAAAATCACATTCAGTGAGAAGTTGAGAACTGACACACAATTGACTCCAATTACATATAAAGTTCACTGTTACTTTGAAGTTCCTGCTACTGCTTTCATACTCGCCTTAAATGTACTTGTTACACCATTGCAAGCATATCGCACATTGCAAGAAATACATGGAATGGTGTGTCATGACACTGAAAGATCTTTTCTAGTTGTTCTCTATCCTAATATCCTGCTTATTCCACTCCTTTATGGTGGTGTCTCACAGGGTCTTGAGTGGTTTAGAGACAAGAAATAACGTGCTTATTACTGTATTTCAAGGATTTCCTTCATTGTTCGAAAATGATTCAGTCCTCTATCCTGAAACGGGGAAATAATTCTCACTTCTTCTCTACCTATGCTGTTCATGTAAGAGACCACTTAGCTGTATTTAGAGAGCATCCTACGCAATTCTTTGTAGTAGAAAACACCTATACACTATCTCCCTATTACAGATTATATTTTACATCTTGTTTTCTTTGCATGGCATTGTTCCCCAACCTGTTTCATGATGCTTATTGGTCTCTTTCCAGTATATTCTGCGTTGCAGGAAACCCATTCTGCAGTATATCGTGATGTTTAGAAGAAACTCACACTAGTTCTGTAACTCTTCTACCAATTTAGTCTTATTTTCCACCCATTTCTTGTTTCTTGCTGTGTCTTATAAGAGGCTCTGCTCCTCTTCAAGGGGACTTCTCTACATGATACAAATATCTTTCTACACTCTCAGGGAAGGTGAGAAATGATACACAATTGTCTCTCAAATACATTTAAAGTTCACTGATACCTTGCAGTTACATCTACTGCCTTGTGAAGTGGTTTAAATGTGCTTATTAGTCTATTTCAAGGAATGCCCGCATTGTACGACATACTTGTTTTGCTGTTTCTGGACACTGAAAGATCTTTTACACTGGTCCTCTTTCCTAATATCATGCTTATACCAAGTATTTCTTGGTTGTTTCTCCCAGTGGTGAATCTTTCAAGAACAGTCTCAATGTGCTAATTGCTGTATTCCCAGGATATTCTTCATTATAGGAAAACCTCTCTATATTACATCAAGATGTTTAGAAGTAATTCACACTTGCTCTCTATATATTCCTTGCAATTTGCTCTTATTTCCCCCTCATTTCTTGTGTCCTGCACTGTCCTATAATTGGTTCTCCTCATCTTCTAAGGGAATTCTCTACATGATACAAAAATCACATTTCTTGGGAAGTTGAGAACTGACACATAATTGACTCCAATTACATTTCAAGTTCACTGTTACTTTGCAGTTAATGCTACTGCTTTCAAAGTGGCCTGAAATCTGCTTCTTACACTAAATCTAGCTTATCCCGCATTGCAAGAAACACCTGTAATGGTGTCTCTTGACAGCGAAAGGTCTTTTCTAGTTGTTCCCTATCCTAATATCCTGCTTATTCCACTTCTTTATGGTGGTGTTTCACAGGGTCTTGAGTGGTTTAGAGATCAGTCTTAATATGTTTATTACTCTATTTCAAGGATTTCCTGTATTGTACGAAAATGATTCAGTCCTCTATCCTGAAACTGAGAAGTAATTCTCAGTTCTTCTCTACCTATTCTGTTCATGTAAGGGACCACTTAGCTGTATTTAGAGAGCATCCTATGCAATTCTTTGAAGTAAAAATCCCCTATACACTGTCTCCCTATTACAAACTATATTTTAGATCTAGTTTTCTGTACTTGGCATTGTTCCCCAACCTGTATTATGATGCTTAGTTCTCTCTTTCCAGTATATTCTGCATTGTAGGAAACCCAATCTGCAGTATATCGTGATGGTTAGAAGAAACTCACACTAGTTCTGTAACTCTTCTGTCCAATTTAGTCTTATTTTCGACGCATTTCTTGTTTCTTCCTCCGTCGTATAAGAGGCTCTGCTCTACTTCTAAGGAAAGTTTCTCTGCATGATACAAATATCATTCCACACTCTCAGGGAAGTTGAGAACTGATACACCGTTGTCTCTCAAATACATTTAAAGGTCACTGTTACCTTGCAGTTACATCGACTGCCTTGTAAAGTGACTTAAATGTGCTTATTACTCTATTTCAAGCATTTCCCGCCTTGTACGAAACACTGGTTTTGCTGTTTCTGGACACTGAAAGATCTTTTACACTGGTCCTCTTTCCTAATATCATGCTTATACCAAGCATTTCCCCGTTGTTCCCAGTGGTGAGTCTTTCAAGAACAGTCTCAATGTGCTAGTTGCTGTATTTCTAGGATTTCTTCATTATAGGAAAACCTCTCTATATTACATCAAGATGTTTAGAAGTAATTCACACTTGTTCTCTATATATTCCTTGCAATTTACTCTTATTTCCCCCTCATTTCTTGTGTCGTGCAGTATCCTATAATTAATTCTCCTCATCTTCTAAGGGAATTCTCTACATGATACAAAAATCATTCACATTCTGTGGGAAGTTGAGAACTGACACACAGTTGACTCCAATTACATTTAAAGTTCACTGTTCCTTTGCAGTTCCTGCTACTGCTTTCATACTCGCCTTACATGTGCTTGTTACACAATTTCAAGCATATCACACATTGCAAAAAACACCTGTAATGGTGTCTCTTGACACCGAAAGGTCTTTTCTAGTTGTTCCCTATCCTAATATCCTGCTAATTCCACTTCTTTATGGTGGTGTTTCACAGGGTCTTGAGTGATTTGGAGACCAGTCTTAATATGTTTATTACTCTATTTTAAGGATTTCCTGTATTGTACGAAAATGCTTCAGTCCTCTATCCTGAAACTGAGAAGTAATTCTCAGTTCTTCTCTACCTATGCTGTTCATGTAAGGGACCACTTAGCTGTATTTAGAGAGCATCCTATGCAATTCTTTGAAGTAGAAATCCCCTATACACTATCTTCCTATTACAAACTATACTTTAGATCTAGTTTTCTGTACATGGCATTGTTCCCCAACCTGTATTATGATGCTTACTGCTCTCTTTCCGGTATATTCTGCATTGTAGGAAACCCAATCATGATGTTTAGAAGAAACTCACACTAGTTCTGTAACTCTTCTGTCCAATTTAGTCTTATTTACCACCCATTTCTTGTTTCTTCCTCCGTCCTATAAGAGGCTCTGCTCTACTTATAAGGAAAGTTTCTCTACATGATACAAATATCATTTACACTCTCAGGGAAGTTGAGAACTGATACACAATTGCCTCTCAAATACATTTACAGTTCACTGTTACCTTGCAGTTACATCTACTGCCTTGTAAAGGTGTTTAAATGTGCTTATTACTCTATTTCAAGCATTTCCTGCATTGTACGAAACACTTGTTTTGCTGTTTCTGGACACTGAAAGATCTTCTCCTCTAGTGTTCTTTCCTAATACCATGCGTATACCAAGCATTTCTTGGTTGTTTCTGCCAGGGGTGAGTCTTTCATGAACAGTCTCAATTTGGTAATTGTTGTATTTCTTTGATATTCCGCATTATAGGAAAACCATTCTATATTACATTAAGATGTTTAGAAGTAATTCACACTTGTTCTCTATATATTGCTTGCAATTTGCTCTTATTTCCCCCTGATTTCTTGTGTCCTGCAGTGTCCTATAATTGGTTCTCCTCATCTTCTAAGGGAATTCTCTACATGATACAAAAATCCTTCACATTCAGGGGAAATTGAGAACTGACACACAATTGACTCCAATTACATTTAAAGTTCACTGTTACTTTGCAGTTCCTGCTACTGCTTTCATACTCGCCTTAAATGTGCTTGTTACACAATTTCAAGCATATCGCACATTTCAAAAAACACATGGGATGGTGTGTCATGACACTGAAAGATCTTTTCTAGTTGTTCTCTATCCTAACATCCTGCTTATTCCACTCCTTTATGGTGGTGTCTCACAGGGTCTTGAGTCGTTTAGAGACAAGACTTACCGTGTTTATTACTCTATTTCAAGGATTTCCTGCATTGTTCGAAAATGATTCAGTCCTCTATCCTGAAACTGAGAAGTAATTCTCAGTTCTTCTCTACCTATGCTGTTCATATAAGGGACCACAAAGCTGTATTTAGAGAGCATCCTACGCAATTCTTTGTAGTAGAAAACGCCTATACACTATATCCCTATTACAAACTATACTTTAGATCTAGTTTTCCGTATATGGCATGGTTCCCCAACCTGTTTTATGATGCTTAGTGCTCTCTTTCCAGTATATTCTGCATTGTAGAAAGCCAATCTGTAGTATATGGTTATGTTTTGAAGAAATTCACCCTAGTTCTGTAACTCTTCTGTTCAATTTAGTCTTATTTTCCACCCATTTCTTGTTTCTTCCTCCGTCCTATAAGAGGCTCTGCTCTACTTCTAAGGAAAGTTTGTCTACATGATACAAATATCATTCTACACTCTCAGGGAAGTTCAGAACTGATACACAGTTGTGTCTCAAATACATTTAAAGTTCACCGTTACCTTGCAGTTACATCTACTGCCATGTAAAGTGGTTTAAATGTGCTTATTACTCTATTTCAAGCATTTCCCGCATTGTACGAAACACTTCTTTTGCTGTTTCTGGACACTGAAAGATCTTTTCCTCTAGTGTTCTTTCCTAATGCCATGCTTATACCAAGCATTTCTGGTTGTTTCTGCCAGGGGTGAGTCTTTCAAGAACATTCTCAATTTGGTAATTGCTGTATTTCTTTGATATTCCCCATTATAGG
The DNA here is from genome assembly GCA_011751065.1 of Lasiurus cinereus. Classification (NCBI taxonomy): domain Eukaryota; kingdom Metazoa; phylum Chordata; class Mammalia; order Chiroptera; family Vespertilionidae; genus Lasiurus; species Lasiurus cinereus. The sequence goes on from JAAGEH010001095.1 coordinate 6,171, forward strand.
AAAACCTTTCTATATTACATTAAGATGTTTAGAAGTAATTCACACTTGTTCTCTATATATTGCTTGCAATTTGCTCTTATTTCCCCCTGATTTCTTGTGTCCTGCAGTGTCCTATAATTGGTTCTCCTCATCTTCTAAGGGAATTCTCTACATGATACAAAAATCTTTCACATTCAGTGGGAGGTTGAGAACTGACACACAATTGACTCCAATTACATTTAAAGTTCACTGTTACTTTGCAGTTCCTGGTACTGCTTTCATACCCGCCTTAAATGTGCTTGTTACACAATTTCAAGCATATTGCACATTGCAAAAAAACACATGGGATTGTGTGTCATGACACTGAAAGATCTTTTATAGTTGTTCTCTATCCTAATATCCTGCATATTCCACTCCTTTATGGTGGTGTCTCACAGGGTCTTGAGTCGTTTAGAGACAAGAGTTAACGTGTTTATTACTCTATTTCAAGGATTTCCTGCATTGTATGAAAATGATTCAGTCCTCTATCCTGAAACTGAGAAGTAATTCTATCTTCTTCTCTACCTATGCTGTTCATATAAGGGACCACAAAGCTGTATTTAGAGAGCATCCTACGCAATTCTTTGTAGTAGAATATGCCTATACACTATATCCCTATTACAAACTATACTTTAGATTTAGTTTTCTGTATATGGCATTGTTCCCCAACCTGTTTTATGATGCTTAGTGCTCTCTTTGCAGTATATTCTGCATTGTAGGAAACCCAATCTGCAGTATATCGTGATGTTTTGAAGAAATTCACCCTAGTTCTGTAACTCTTCTGTTCAATTTTGTCTTATTTTCCACCCATTTCTTGTTTCTTCCTCTGTCCTATAAGAGGCTCTGCTCTACTTCTAAGGAAAGTTTGTCTACATGATACAAATATCATTCTACACTCTCAGGGAAGTTGAGAACTGATACACAATTGTCTCTCAAATACATTTAAAGTTCACTGATACCTTGTAGTTACATCTACTGCCTTGTAAAGTGGTTTAAATGTGCTTAATACTCTATTTCAAGCTTTTCCCGCATTGGAAGAAACACTTGTTTTTCTGTCTGGACACTGACAGATCTTTTTCACTAGTTGTCTATCCTAATATCCTGCCTATTTCACTCATTTCTTGGTTGTTTCTCAGATGGTTGAATTGTTTCAGTAACAGTCTCAATATCTTATTCTATTTCCCTGATTTCCCGCAATGTACGAACATTTTTCTCAGCTATGTACTGAAATTGAGATGTAATTTTCACTTCTACTCTAACTATTCATTTCATGTAAGGGACTTCATAGCTTTATTCAGTGAGCGTACTACAACCTTTTTTTGTAGTTGAGAACTCTTTTACACTTATCTCTCCATTAAAATTTATACTTTAGTTCTAGTGTTCAGGAAATACCATTGTTCCCATAACTGTTATAAGGTGATTATTGCTCTATTTCGGGTATGTCCCATGTTGTACAAATCCCTTTTATAATATATGCTGATGTTGAGGAGTAATTTACACTTGTTTTCTAACTATTTTGTCCCATATACTCTTATTTTCCACTCATTTCTTTTTTCTTGCCATGTCCTATAATTGTCTCTCCTCATCTTCTAAGGGTCTTCCCTACATGATAGAAATACCTTACTACACTTTTTTGGAAGTTGAGAACTGATACACAATTGTCTGCCAAATACATTTAAAATTCACTGATAGTTTTCAGTTAATTATCATGCTTTCAAAGAATGCTTAAATGTGCATATTACTCTACTTCAAGGATATCCCACATTGCAGGAAACACTTGTTATGCTGTTTCTTGATACTGACATATCTTTCCCACTAGTTCTGTGTCCTAATATCAGGCTTATTCCACTCATTTTTTATTTGTTTCTTGTAGGGTGGAGTGGTTTCAAGGAAAGTCTCAATGTGCTTATTGCTCTATTTCCATGATTTTCTGCATTGTAGACAACCCTTTCTGTCCTACATCCTGAAACTGAGAGGTAATTTTCATTTGTTTTATCACTATTCTCTTTATGTTAGGGATCTCCCAGCGTTATTCAAACACATCCTATACATTCCTTTGTAGTGGAGAACTCTTATATACTTATCTCCCTACTACAATTCATAGTTTAGTTCTACTGTTCAATAAATGCCGTTTTTCTCCAAACTGTTCTATGGTGCTTATTGCTTTATTTTCAGGATAACCCCCATTGTACAAAACCCTTTCTATACTATATCCTGATGTTGAGAAGTAATTTATTCTAGTTCTCTAATTATTCTGTCCAATGTAGTGTCCCAACCTGCGGGGTAAGTCAACAAGGACCCTAAATGGGGAGCGGGATGAAAGCGACAAGAGACACAAGGAATGGAGACAAGACAAAGTTCTGATCAAGTCTCATTTATTCAGGAGGAGTTCAGAATATTTATAGGAAGAAAGAGGAATGAGGAATTTAACGAAAATTCCTAGCCCTTAAGGTGAAACACCTGGCTTATGGGAAAGAGATAGAGTTTGGGGTAATAGAAACCTAGCCAGAGGTTAGTGCTAAGGTGACTACAAAATGGCTGTCAAGCACAATAAGTTTCCCACAACGTACTGTTATTTTCCATTCATTTCCTGGGTCTTGCAGTGTCCTATAATTGGCTCTCCTCATCTTTTAAGGCAATTCTCCACATGATACGAATACCTTTCTACACTCTTTTGGAAGTTGACTACTGATATACAACTGTCTCCCAACTTCATTTAAAGTTTATTGTTATTTTTCAGTTAATTCCAGTGCTTTCAAAGAGGGCTTAAATGTACTTATTACTCTATTTCAACCATTTGCCACATCGCAGGAACACTTGTTATGCTGTATCGTAACAATGATAAGTCATTTGTACTAGTTCTCTATCCTAATATCCTGCTTATTCCACTCACTTACTGGTTGTTTCTCACAGGGTTCAGTTGTTTTAAGAATAGTCTCAATGTGCTTATTGCTGTATTTCCAGGATTTCCCGCATTGTAGGAAACCATTTCTGTCCTATATCCGAAAATTGAGAAATAATTTTTCCTTGTTCTCTAACTATACTGTTCCTAGATGGGACCTCTCAGCTTTATCCAAATAGCATCCTACACACTTCTTTGTAGTTGAGGACCCTTATACACTTATCTCCCTACTACAATTTATACTTTAGTTTTACTTTTCAGTAAATGCCATTGTTCCCCAAACTTGTCAAAGGTGCTTTTTGCTCTGTTTCCAGGATATCCCTCAATGTACCAAACCCTTTGTATACTATATCCTGATATTCAAAAGTAATTTACACTTGTTCTCTAACTATTCTGTCCAATTTACTGTTATTTTTCACTCATTTTCTGGTTGTTGCAGTGTTGTTGTTTTTTTGTTGTGTTACATATATACATATCTTCCCATTGCCTCCCCTCTCACAGGCATACTCCAACCCCCCAGTGTCTTGTTTTCATTGGTTATGCTTATATACATGCATACAAGTTCTTTGGTTGATCTCTCATCTACCCCACCACGCCATCTTCCTTCTATAATTTGACCATCTATTTAATGCTTTACTTCCTCTGTATCTATACTTTTGTTCATTAATTTATAATATTCTTTATTATCCACAAATGAGTGATACCATGTGGTGTTTCCCCTTCATTGACTAGCTTATTTCACTTAGCATAATGCTCTCTAGTTCCATTCAGGTTATTGCAAATGGTAAGAATTTCTTCTTTTTTTTATTGCTGCAGAGAATTCCATTTTGTAGATGTACCATAGTTTTCTGATCCACTCATCTACTGTCAGGCACCTAGCCTTTTTCCAAATTGTAGCTATTGTAAAATCTACTGCTATGAACATAGGGGTGCATAAATCCTTTCTGATTGGTGTTTGTGATTTCTTAGGATAAATTCCTAAGAGTGGGATTACAGGGTCAAATGGGAGATCCATTTTTAGTTTTTTGAGGAAACTCCATACTGTTCTCCACAGTGGCTGCACCAGTCTGCATTCCCACCAACAGTACACAAGGGTTCCTTTTTCTCCACATCCTCGCCAACACTTGTCGTTTGTTGATTTGTTGATGACCGGTGTAAGATGGTATCGCATTGTCGTTTTGATTTGCATCTCTCGGATGATTAGTGACTTTGAACATGTTTTCATGTGTCTCTTGGCCTTCCTTTTGTCGTCTTTCGAAAGGTTCTATTTTGGTCCGTTGCCCATTTTTTATTAGATCATTTATCTTCCATTTATTAAGTTGTATAAGTTGGCTGTAGATGTCAGAGATTAAACCTTTATCACTGATAACATTTGCAAATATGTTCTCCCATACAGTGGTCTTTCTTGTTTTTTTTTTTAATGGCTTCTTTTGCTGTGAAAAAGTTTTATATTTTGATGTAGTGCCATTTGTTTATTTTTTCTGTAGCTTCCATTGCTCTTGGAGCAGTATCAGTGAAGAAGTTGTTTTGGCATATGTCTGAGATTGTGCTGCCGGTGAATTCCTCTAGTATTTTTATGGTTTCCTGTCTAATGTTTAAGTCCTGTATCCATTTGGAGTTTATTTTTTGGTGTAACTTGGAGGTCCACTTTCATTTTTTTGCAAGTATCTTTCAAATTTTCCCAACACCATTTCTTGAAGTGGCTATCTTGGCTCCATTGTATGTTCATGTCTCCTTTGTCAAATATTAATTGAGCATAGTGGTTTGGGTGGATATCTGGATTCTCTATTCTATTCCATTGGTCTTTATGTCTGTTCTTGTTCCAATACCAGGCTGTTTTGAGAACAGTTGCTTTGTAATATAGCTTGAAATCTGGTATTCAGATTCCACCTACTTTATTCTTATTTCTCAGGAATGCTCTGGCTATTCGAGGTCTTTTTTTGTTCTAGATATATGTTTAAAGAGTTCTTTGTAGGTCTGTGAAATACATCGTATTTTAATGCTGAGTGCATTGAATCTATAGATTGCTTTGGGTAGTTTGGACATTTTAATGATGTTGATTCTCCTAATTCATGAGCATGACATGCTCTTCCATCTCTTCACGTCTTCCTCTATCTCTTTTTTCAGTGTCCTGTGGTTTTCTGCATATAGGTCTTTTACCTTAGTTAGGTTTATTCCTAGATATCTTAACTTTGTTGGTGCGAAGGTAAACGGGATTGCTCTTTTAGTCTCTCTGTAAGTTCACTATTAGTGTATAGAAATGCCACAGATTTCTTGGCATCAATTTTGTATCCTGCTACATTGCCGAATTCATTTATTAAGTCGATTAGTTTTTGTATGGAGTCCTTCGGGTTTTTTATGTACAGTATCATGTCATATGCAAATAAGGACAGTTTTACTCCTTCTTTTCCAAATTGAATGCCTTTTATTTCTTCTTGTTGTTTCATTGCAATGGCTAATACTTCTAGTACTATGTCGAACAGCAGAGGTGAGAGTGGGCATTCCTGTCTTGTTCCTGTTCTTAGGGTAAATGGTTTTAGCTGTTTCTCATTGAGTATGATATTAGCTGTTGGGTTATCATATATGGCTTTAATGATGTTGAGGTACAATCCTTCTATTCTCAACTTGCTGAGAGTTTTTATCAAGAAAGGGTGTTGGATATTCTCAAATGCTTTTTCATCAATTGATATGACTATGTGATTTTTATCTCTCAATTTGTTTATGTGATGTATCACATTCATTCATTTGCAGATATTGTACCATCCCTACATTCCTGGGATGGATTCTACTTGGTTATGGTGTATCATCTTTCTCATGTACTGCTGGATCCCATTTGCTAGAATTTTTTGAGGATTTTGGTATCTATGTTCATGAGAGATATTGGCCTATAATTCTCTTTCCTTGTGTTGTCTTTATCTGGTTTTCATATTATGGTGATGCTGACTTCATAGAAGGTGTATGGAAGTGTTCCTTCTTCTTGAATGTTTTTGAATAGTCTGAGGAGGATAGGTTTTATTTTTTCCTTGAATGTTTGGCAAAACTGTCCTGTGTAGCCATCTGGTCCCGGGCTTTTATTTACTGGAAGCTTTTTGATGCCTGCTTCAATTCTTCCAAAGTAATTGGACTATTGAGATGTTTAGATTCTTCCTGATTGAGTTTTGGAAGGTTATATTTTTCTAGGAATATGTCCATTTCTTGCAGGTTCTCCAATTTATTGGAATAGAGTTGTTCATAGTATTTTTTAACAATCCTTTGTATTTGGTGCGGTCTGTTGTTTTGGTTTATTTGGGTCTTCTCTCTTTGCTTCTTGGTGAGCCTGACTAGAGGTCCATCAATCTTGTTTATCCTTTCAAAGAACCAGCTCTTGGTTTAGTTGATCTTTTGAATTGTTTCTTTAGTCTCCATGCTGTTTATCTCCACTCTAATCTTTACAATTACCTTCCTTCTGCTTACACTGTGCTTTTCTTGTTTCTCTCTTTCTAGCTCTTTGAGTTGTAGTGTTAGGAAATTTATTACCATTGTTTCCTGTTTTTTGCAGTAGGCATGTAGGGCTATAAATTTCCCTCTCAAGACTATTTTTCACTGTGTCCCATAAGTTTTGTATTGTTGTGTTGTCATTGTCATTTGTTGCCATGATGTTTTTTATTTCTTCCTTGATCTCTCTTGTTACCCAGTCGTTGTTTAATAGCATGCTGTTTTGTCTCCATTTGTTTGATTTCTTTCTATTGTTTTTATTATAGTTGATTTCCAGTTTTATGCCGCTGTGGTCTGAGAAAATGCTTGATATGATTTCTATCTTCTTGAATTTGAAGAGACTTTTCTTATGACCCAACATAGGATCTCTCTTTGAAAATGACCCATGTGCACTGGAGAAGAATGTATATTCTGTGGCTTTCGGGTGAAATGTTCTGAAGATGTCAATTAATTCTATCTCGTCTAGTGAGTCATTGAGGATTGATGTTTCTTTACTGATTTTTTGTTTAGAGGATTTGTCCAATGGTGACAGTGGGGTATTAAAGTCTCCTACTATGATTATATTGCTCTCAAACTCTCCCTTAATTTTCTCCAGCAGTATTTTTTATGTATTTAGGTGCTCCTATATTGGGTGTGTATATGTTTACCAGAGTTATTTCTTCTTGTCATTTATTGCCATGATGTTTTTTATTTCTTCCTTGATTGTTCCCTTTAGTATTATGAAGTGGCCTTCTTTATATCTTGTTACGTCCTTCACTTTGTGATCTAATTTGTCAGATATAAGTATTGCAGCCTCAGCTTTTTTTTCCATTTGCCAAAAATATCATCTTCCATCCCTTTACCTTCAATCTATAAGCATCTTTTTTTTCTGAGGTGGGTTTCTTGTAGACAGCAGGTATATGAATCATGTTTTCTTATCCAATCGGTCATCTTTGTCTTTTGATTGGAACATTTAAGCTGTTTACATTTAAAGTTATTATTGATAGGTGCCTATCTGTTGCCATTTTTAGTCTTTACCACCAAGTTCCTTTTTTGCTTCCTATTTCTTCTTTTACAGCAAACCATTTAATATTTGCTAAATTGCTGGTTTGGTCCTTTTTTGTCTGTGAAGCTTCTGATTTCCCCTTCACTTTTGATTGAAAGCCTTGCTGGGTACAGTATTCTTGGATTCAGAGCCTTCCTTTGTATGACTTTGTATATTTCATTCCATTGCCTTCTGGCCTGATGAGTTTCTGTTGAGAAATCAGTAGCTAATCTTATGGGGGTTCCTTTGTAGGTAACTTTCTGTTTCTCTCTGGCTGCTTTTAAGATTCTTACTTTGTTGTCGGTGTTTCCCAATTCAATTATAATGTGCCTTGGTGTTGGTTTGTTGGGTTCATTTTGCTTGGGACTCTGTGAGCTTCTTGGATTTGTGTGGGGTTTTTCTTTCCTATATTGGGGAAATTTTCTGTCATTATTTCTTCAAACACGTTCTCTAATCCTTGTTCAGTTTCCATTCTTTCTGGAACCCCGATTATGTGGATGTTGTTTTGTTTCGTGTTATCCGTAACTTCCCTTAGGCTCTCCTCTTGCTTTTTCATTTTTTTTTCTAGAAGCTGCTGTACGTGGGTATTTTTTCCTTCCATGTCTTCTAGCTCACTGATGTTGTCCTCTGCTTCTTCTAGTCTACTTTTGATGCTTTCTATTGAGTTCTTTATAGCAGTGATGTCATTTTTCATTTCTTCTTAATTATTCTGCATTTCTTCTAGGTTCTTCTGCATTTCTTCTTGCTTCTTTTGAATTTCTTCTTGCTTCTTCTTCATTTCCTCTTGGCTCTTACATTGTGAACTTTGTCTTCCATTCTGTACATCCTTCTTATGATCATTTCTCTGAACTCTTTCTCTGGCAGGCTTATTTCTGCTTCCATTTTGTTTACTTCCTTTTCTGGTGAAACCTGCCTTTCTGTCTTATATGGGCTGTTTCTTTTTCTGCCCATGGTCTTTCTTCTCCAGGTGTCTGGTTATGCAGTTCTCTCTCCTACATTGATTGAAAGGCACAAACTACAACACGATCAGGTACAGCACACAGGCACTGAGTAGAAATGTATTCAGGATGTTAATAATCACAAATAAGTTGATCACCAATGAAAGACAAATTAGCGATAAGTAGAGAAAGAAGAAGGGGAAAATGAAGAAAAAAGAAAAGAAAGAAATGCCAGAATCAAATTAGGAGAGGGAGAAAAAAAATAATTAAATGAACAAAAACAATAAAATAAAATAAAAAGGAGAAGAAGAAGAAGAAAAGAGAAAGATAAAAAAGAGAGACAGAAAGAGGATAAGAGAGAAAAGGAAACAAAATATAGATGTCAGGAGAAAACATCAATAGAACAGTCACCAATCCCAACAAATGCCGGCAACTAGTACCTGGAGATTAATATAAACTACAAATAACAACTGGTATTGAGGGAGGCGAGGGAACAGAGAGGTAAAAAACAAACCAAAACAAAGCAAACAGAAAGCAAAATAAAACAAGTAGAATAACCTAAAACAATCTCACCAAAAAAGTACAAAAAATCAATATAATCACCGTTCAGGCAAAGAGCAACAAAAGGTCATAGAGAAAAACAACTTTCTGGATAGTGAAGTCAAGAAGAGAGTGGTTTGTATGGGCTTGGAGTAGGGGATTTGAAATTATATATATAAGTGGGGTGAAATTTTAACCAGGTAAAGAGAAAGAATGGGGAGAATCTAAAGTATTAAAAGGGAATGAGAAAACAAGACAATAAAATGGGGAAAGTTAGGAGGAACGTGTTGGTATAAATGTAGAGTTAAGATAGAGTAAAATTATGCTAAAGGAAAAATGAAAATAGCATGTAGAACTCTAATCCCAAAGTAAAATAAAGGGAAAATAAAATGACACTTGATTTTTTTCCAAAATGGTAAAATAATATTAGTACTAATACTAGTTGAAAACAAAAATGTAATAATTTAAAAGGTGAAATCAATTGAGGAGGAAAGAAAAAAATTGTTCTTTAATTAAAATATGCAAAAATGAAAAAATATAAAATTAAAAATTTAAAAAAAAGAAAAAGAAATAGAATGGTCATTCTCTTCCACTATTGTTCTGATTGGCACTTCTTTTTCCGAAGTGGGAGGGTATTGCAGTTCCCTGTGTTCCACAGTTGAGTTGTGTTTTAATTTCTTTATTCTTTTGCGGTTATGCTTAAGTCAATTTGAGCGTCATCCACTGGGTGGTAGTGTTTCGGAATTGACCTCTGAGACTAAACACAGGACCTCTCTAGGCTGTTCTCAGATCCTGCTACTCAGTGGTTCTCAATATCAGTTTGTGGGGATTTTGCAGCTGGGACACTGTAATAACTCCCAGGTTGTCCCTCTGCCTCAGATCAAAACGAGTCGTTTTTCCAGAGCTCCCCTTTGTCAACAGCTCTGAGAGTTTACCTCCACACTTAGGGATCACGCCCTGCCCCACATCCTCGGACCTCTCCAGAGACACTTTCCAGCAGCCCAGTTCCCACAGTTTGCGCGTCTCTGTTCTGCTGGATAGGAGACCTCACCTTATCCCAGGCGAAATCTGACCTTTCCGTGTGCCATGAGGATTGCCTTGAGTCTGCATGTCTGTGTCAATTGGAAAGTGGTGTTCTGGGTCCCTGGCTGTTCGATGGGTGCTTCAGCCACAGCTTTCAGACCACTGCAGACATCCACCTCCCTCTGCAAGATGGTGTGGACTCCGTGTTCGTGCTGGTGGCTCTGGCAAACAAAAACCCCATGGCAATGGGCTGCCTGGCCAGGAGAGCCCTGTCCAGCAGATCCCCACTTTCTCCTGGAGGTTAGCTGACTCTTAACTTGGCAACAAAAACTCCCAGTGCGACTCTCAGCTGCTCTCTCTCCCTCTGTCCAGCGACAAAGCTCCAGACTTGTCTGTCTACTCTGCCGCCATTATTTCCCTCTTGATAATTACTGTTTTTATATTCATGGCAGACACTGTCATGAAACTGGATAAAAAGTGCCTGTTTTGGACATAAATCCTAATTATTTCATGTCCGGTGGCTAGTATGCTTTTTGAGAACTTTCTGAGGACCTACATCACTATTTCCTGTAGGTGACATCACTAGGAGGAAAAATAATCTCATGGCTTTATGCATTTCTCTGGCGCCTTAGGATGTTCATCTCAAGGTTGTTGCTCCACAGGCAAGACCTCAAAGCTAATGGAAGGATAATGCTGGAATCAGACCCAGGATATGTCTTTTGTAACCAGTCAGCATACCTGTTGATTCCAATGGCAATAGTCTTCCCAACTTGACAGGGTTTGCTGCCACTGAGGCAAGGCTGGTCCTCCCAGCAAATGAGAACTGACATGCAACAAAGTGCACCTGTCTCATGTGTGCTATTTGGTGAGCCCTGACCTAGAGATAAAGCTGTGAAACTGTCACATGTGACATAAACCACCTGCAACTCCTCCACAGGGTGGGGTAACAAGAGGCTCACAGTTGTAAATTTTGCAAAACATAGAGATTCTTTTTAAGAAAATAATTTTATTCATTTTTTGGGAGAAAGAGAGACTAGAAAAAAGGGGTTAAGATAGGACTGTTGTATCCTACAAGCCATAAATAGAAATCCATTTGTGGATGTTCACTGACCTGGAATCAAATCAGAGACCTGTCACTAAATGGAATCACACCCAACCAACTAAGAACATGGACCGGGGCAGAGTTTATTCCCGTTTATTATTATTAACTATTGCATTATTTTCTATACCAACAACCTTATAACTTCTTTTGGAACACCAATATTTTCTTACTGCCATGTTCTAATCTCTCTCTGCCTTTCTCTGTCCTCCATGCTTTCAGGGATTTTCCATTTCTTACAATAGAATAGTTCATACTGTTCATAATTTTATAGGTACTTTTTGATGTGTACATTTTAACAAATACTGGTTTCCTCCATGCCACACAATCATTTTGATATGCAATATAAAAGCTTATGAAGAGTTATTTCTTTTTTTGCTGAGTAATACTCAGTTCTATGAATAACTACTTTATTAATTATTCTATATTTTTTGTTATTTCCAACTTTGGGATATTATACATAACTCTTCTGGAAATATTTGCATTCAGTTATCTATATAGACATATGTTTTACTTATCACACTGTAGTGTAGGTGAATGTTTTACATTTAAGATATGCAGAACTGTGACCCAAAATGGTCATTCCCTTTGTCTTACCATTAACTCACAATATATAAAAATTCCAAATTTTCCTGCTACCCTGCAAGGGCATACAATGGTTAACCTTTTCTAATAGTAACCCCAGAAATGCATATAATGGTAAATTGCTCTTGTTTTAATTCCATCTACAGAGGAATATTATATGGTAAATATTTTTATACATTTCTTTGTACTGTATTTATCTGCTTTGTTAAAATGTCTGCTGACAATATTTTTCAAATTGTTTAAATAAACTTACTATTTTAACTGAAGGAGGTCTGTGCAGCATTTTAGATACCTGTTTAAATTTACCTCATTCCTTAGTGACTCAAGTGACTCCTTGTCCATATGGAACCATCGGTTTTGAATCCTGAAGGAAAATTGTTTTACTCATTTTTATTGCTACGTATCACTGAGGCAAAATTATACTATATACTTATACATTTAATATACATTGTTAAAGTTCAGATCCATTCTTATTTAAGTCAGCATTTATTAATATATTAAGTGAAGTGTAGGTCTGTAGTATTTGTCAATTCCCCTGGTATAAATACGCTCCCCATGATCAGTTTTAAACAGCCAAAGATATAGCAGTTAATATGCACATGATAAGATATTTCAGTAGCACATCATTATATTTTATTTCCAACACACTGATTCAATTGCAAAAAAATATGTTCCAGAATTTTCATAATAACACAGTAAAACCTTTATCAACCCTGAAGGTTTAAACGTTTCTTAAAGTTTCATTTAAATAGAACTCGGTTTTTTTTTTTAGTTTTTAAAGTAACAAAAAATGGAATTCTTTATTCGGTAAGATAATTTACAATTTTTTATATTTCTATTTACATCATGAGAATTTCTATACATTAATTGCCCTAATCAAGCCAAGAGGCCCCTATTTTAAAAAATTATTGCATTCCCAAATCTGCACACCAAAATGGTTATGAGACATAATCATATACCAAATCAAAGGGCAGGGTTTGACTTTCAAAAGTCACAGTCTAGTTATCGCCCAAGAAGGTTCACATTATTTCTATGCTAATATTAACAATGCTCTAGAGAAGTGACAAACAATCATGTTCAAAGACAAATATTTTTTGCATATTTTTTCTTTCCAACATCTTTATTGGTGCAGATATTTGCATGAAAACAGGATAACTGGCCCTGGGGGCTTACTCAGTTACTATTGCTTATTTTTCATCCCTGTCATCCTCTCCATTAATGTAGAAAAGAGGATTGAGACATTGAAATACCATAGTAGGGCATCAAGAAAATGTCAACCTCTAGAGTAGGTGAATAACACTAATCTAGCCCTAGCTGATAGGCCAGGTTCTGTAGGCCTCATACCTTATCCATCAAGTTAGATGTGGTGAGGCTCCCCAGTTCATCCAACATGTTGAAGTCATTATGTTCTATTTCAGCCATCCATTTGGGTGGCAAGTTAATAATAGGACTTTCGAAAGAAGCTGCAAATTCAGCAACACATGGTAATTGTTCTGGCCAAAGATTTGGTGAGGCATGATCAAGTTTTTCAAAACTTAATAAAGATGCTTCCAGATCCTTATCCTTCATGGGAGATGCCATATTCCAACCCATGTCCTCAATACAATTCATTTAAATAATACATTCAAAAAGTATTTTTTATTGATTTCTGGGAATAAGGGACAGGAAGAGAGGGATAGAAACATCAATGATGAGAGAGAATCACTGAATGGCTTCTTCCTGTACCTCCCCTTTCCCTGCAGCTCATGTATGTGCCCTACCATGAACTGCATCATGACTTCCTGGTTCATAGGTTGATGGTCAACCACTGAGCAAAACCATCTGGTCAATAGTATCTAAGAAAAAATTTAATATCTGTATGTTTTGTTGTTGATAGTATTAGTGATATCTCCCATTTATCCACTTAGATATATTCTTTGGTGGATCTATTCCAAAACTCCCTTTTCATTCCCCTCAGATATCTGTCAGTATATACCAGTTAAGCAGAACTCTAGTCTCATCTCTTCTTACAGCACCACTTGTGAGGCATTAACAGCATCCTCACTGTCCCTCTGAACTGCTCCCTCTGAAATATTCTCCTACATGGACTTACACATGTGTTATGAGTTGCACATGCATACTGAAGTAGTACTCCAACCCCTGCTACTGGTTTATTGAATTTTACCTGGAATAAGACATAGCCAACCTTCTGCACAGCTTTCCCCAGTCACCATCAGACTAGCCCTGAGAAGACCATATCTACACAAGGAAAGTCACAGGTCAGGGATTCTAAGACAGCCCAGCAACACAGGAGACCCATCTGTATAAGCAGTGTTTCTTAGTGTTCAAAGATATTCTGCAACTGACAGAGTCACAAGCAGCAGACTTTGAGCAGAAAGGCTTCTTTAGTGATGCATATGTGAGAAACATCTGTTTCAGTGCAAAACCTCACCAGCAACAGAGTGAAGCCAGTGGAAAGAAGCCCTGGAAAGAAGCTGTGGACAGGGCCTCATTTGTGACCAGGTTCAGCTTCTACTTATCAGTGCTGCATTCATGCAATAGGGAGGTTGGGGAAGACTTCCCAGACATCTCAAACCTTCTCCAGTACCAGGCCTCTTTCAACACTGAGGAGTCACACGTTGGCAGGGAGATCTCACAGGAATATCTTGGAAGAGAAAGGCCTCAGTATACTTGTAAATGAAAAATTTGGCACTCACAACCATAAAGTTGTTCAGCATCAGAGTGCCTGCTCTGGAGCAGTGAAATATAAGTGTGATAAATGTGGGAAAATTTTTAGAGAAAGCTTTAACCTCCTTCTACCTGGAAGAATTCTTACTAGGGAAAAGCCCAATGAGGGTAGTGGTTTTGGGAAATTCTTTGGACAATGATCCGACCTCATTTCATACCACAGAGTTCGCACTGGGTAAAAGACATATGAGTGTAGTGATTGTGGAAAGTCTCTCAGACAAAGCTCTCATCTCACTGAAGGGCACAGTTTTCACACTGGAGAAAAACCCCGTATGTGTGCTGATTGTGGGAAATATTTTAAAAGAAATAATAAACTCCTTAACCACAAAAGTGTTCATACTGGAGAAAAACGTAAGAGTGTAGTGATTGTGGGCAGTCCTTCAGGAGAAACTGTGACTTCTAACACAGGAGAATTCACTATAGTCTAAAACCTTTTTAATGTAGTGATTGTGGGAAATTATTTAGATGAAAGGTTATCCTCATTCGACACCACAAAATTCATACTACAGAACAGCCCTTTGAGTGTACTGATTGTGGACCTGGGCAATGCAAATCACAAAGAGGCTTGGGGGCAGGGTAGTGACTGCTGTTAATATAAAAGAACTTGGCAGCTGGAATGCCTGTGATCCAGTAACCTTCCCAGTCAACTCCCTTGACATGTGGTCTTCACATCCACCACAGTGGGGAAGCCCAGGCAGCAGAAATTTACCCAGGGTCACACTCAGAAGTTGGTTTTGAGTTTTCTGACAATGACATCTGACCTAAGTCCTTTTTCTAAAGTTCACTCCAATGAATCTTGGGTTTGGGGGCAGCTCCTAGACAAAATCTTAGTGGAGGAGGAGAAAGCAACCTATCCTGACTGGCTTCCACTGTCACTTCCTACCAATCCCCACTCCTCTCCTTTGTCCATGAGCAGCCCCAAAGGAGGCTGGCACCATGGGGTCATCTTCCTGGGGCCCATCCAGTAGGTCAGGTTCTGCTACTGACACCCTAATGTTGGCTGCAGCCAGTGGTATGCTTTGACCAATGAAATAAGGTGGGAGTCAAGCCTGTCACCTCTAACAGAGAGTCTGGGACCCGTGAGATGGGCAGTCTTCTCTGTCCATCTCTGATAACTCCCAGCAGGAACCAACATGTTGGCTGTTTCTTTATCCTGATTCCAGGAGAACCAGAGTGTTCATGTGGTATAAACAAGAAAGATACCTTCTTTATTCTAAGCCACTAAAGCTTTGGTGCTGCTTATAAGCCACAATAACATCTAGTCCAGTGGTTCTCAACCTGTGGGTCGTGACCCCTTTGGGGGTCAAACGACCCTTTCACAGGGGTCACCTAAGAACATCGGAAAATGCAGATATTTACATCACGATGCATAACAGTAGCAAAATTTAATGGTTGGGGGTCACCACCACATGAGGAACTGTATACAGTGGTCTCAGCCTTAGGAAGGTTGAGAATCACTAATCTAGCCCCTTCTAATGGGAATGCATCCCCTATTCTATGCTGTAAGAGACAGCATAGCCTAACATTAGAAGCCAGTGCTCTGTTGTTAGAGACACCTGGGTTTGACTTTCAGCCCTGCTTTTATTAACTCTACAATCGGGCAATTTACATCAAGTCTCTGAGCCTGGATTTCCTCCCCACTAAATAGATGGTTAAACTACCTCAGGTGGCAAAGATGATTAAATAAAATAATAATGCAGGTAAAGCATTGAGTTCAAGGCCTGGCACTTGTAGTAAACATTCAGTAATTGTTAGCTTCTTAATGTCACAATGTATACTGACCCCAGATAAGATAGGGACGGTTTCTCCCAGGGTTGAGTCTTTCAAGAACAGTCTCAATGTGCAATTGCTGTATTTCTAGGATATTCCGTGTGGTAGGAAAACCTTTCTATATGGAATCAAGATGTTTAGAAGTAATTCACACTTGTTCTCTATCTATTCCTTGCAGTTTGCTCTTATTTTACCCTGATTACTAGTTTTTTGCAGTGTCCTATAATTGGTTCTCCTCGTCTTCTAAGGGAATTCTCGACATGTTAGAAAAATCTTTCACATTCTTTAGGAAGTTGAGAACTGACACTCAAATAACTCCAATTACATTGAAAGTTCACTGTTACTTTGCAGTTAATGCTACTGCTTTCAAAGTTGGCCTTAAATGTGCTTATTACACGATTTCAAGCATATCCCCATTAGAAGAAACACATGTAATGGTGTGTCATTACCCTGAGAGATCTTTTGTAGTTTTTCTCTATCCTAATATTCTGCTTATTCCACTCATTTATGGTGGTGTCTCAAAGGGTCTTGAGTGGTTTAGAGAGAAGACTTAAGGTGTTTATCACTCTGTTTCAAGGATTTCCTGCATTGAACGAAACCCATAAAGTCCTCTACCCTGAAAATGAGGAGTAATTCTCATGTCTTCTCTACCCATGTTGTTCATGTAATGGACCACTTAGCTGTATTTAGAGAGCATCCTACGCAATTCTTTGTTGTAGAAAATGCTTATACACTATCTCCCTATTACAGATTATATTTTACATCTAGTTTTCAATACATGGCATTGTTCCCCAAACTGTTTTATGATGCTTATTGCTCTCTTTCCAGTATATACTGCATTTTAGGAAACACATTCTGCAGTATATCGTGATGTTTAGAAGAAACTCACCCTTGTTCTGTAACTCTTCTGTCCAATTTAGTCTTATGTTCCACACATTTCTTTTTTCTTAATGTGTCCTATAAGAGGCTCTGCTACTCTTGAAAGGGACTTCTTTACATGATACAAATATCTTTCTACACTCACAGGGAAGTTGAGAACTGACACAATTGTCTCTCAAATACATTTAAAGTTCACTGTTACCTTGCAGTTACATCTAATGCCTTCAAAAGTGGTTTAAATGTGCTTATTACTCTGTTTCAAGCATATCCCGCATTGGACGAAACACTTGTTTTGCTGTTTCTGGACACTGAAAGATCTTTTCCACTAATCCTCTATCCTAGTGTCATGCTTACACAAGGCTTTTCTGGGCTGTTTCTCCCAGGGCTGAGTCTTTCAAGAACAGTGTCGAGGTATTCAAGATGGCCGCATAGGTAAACACCTACACTGCTGCCTCGCACAACAATTTCAAAACTACAACTAAAAGAAGAACGGACATCATCCAGAACCATAGGAAAGCTGGCTGAGTGGAAGTTGTACAGCTAGAAGGAAAGAGAGGGGCTCACGGAGACCCAGAGGAGTTGCAAAAAGCCGAGGTACTGAGACGCGTGCGATGAGAGAGCGGGTGCCGGAGTACCTGGCTGGCTTTCTCTGGCGGGAGGGAAACAGAGACTCCCAACGGCATTGAACCCCTTATTTTATGACACTAAACCCCAGATCCAGCGAAACTCATATGGGGGGAGTTTGGACTGTGAAAAGGGAGAGGTGCACGGAAATTTAGGGGAGTCGCAGAAGATCAGGTCTGGTCTCGCACGCGGACAGTGCTGTGTGCAGGACAGATTGCTGATTGAGCCGCTGGCTTTTGCGAGTGGGCGGGAGACAGACCCTCCGAACTGTGCCACTTCTGACTCCACTAAGCCCCTGTTTCGGGCGAAACCCTGGGGACCTAGACTCGTGTGGTCCTAGTGCTCAGGGGAGCTGGAAAGGCAGAGGTTAGAGGCACTGCGGGTGCGCACACGCACAAGGACCGCTCCAGGGATTACCCAGTCACGTGAGACTCAGGGGCCATGGAGGGCGGGGCCGACTGGAAGGCAAGGCGGTCCCTTAAGCCTTGAGACTCCAACCCCTCCCAAGCTCAACAGAGGCTTCTTCGGTTTTGCATCTGGTATCATAAGGCTGAATCCAACACAGAAGTTTTCCCGGCATAGTGAAAATGCCGAAACAAGGGAAGGGATCACAAACAAAAGAAATGAAGGAAAAAAACGACTGGATATAGAGTTCAAAACCATGCTTGTAAGGTTTTTCAAGAATATGCTAGAAAAATTCGATAAATTTAGTGAGACCCAAGAGGAGATGAAAAAGGACCAACTAGCGATACAAAAGAGCCAACTAGAGATGGAAAAGGTCCTACTAAAGATGATAAAGGACCAAATAGAAATTAAATATACACTGACTGAAATAAAAAATATTATACAGAGTCCTAAGAGCAGACTAGAGAAAGGCAAGAATCAAGTAAAAAATTTGAAATATAAAGAAGCAGACAACATTCAACTGGAAAAGCAAGAAGAGAAAAGAATCCAAAAATGTGAACATAATGTAAGGAGACTCTGGGACAGCTTTCAGCATACCAACATCAGAATTGTGGGGGTGCCAGAAGAAAAGAGAGAGCAAGATACTGAAAACCTGTTTAAAGAAATAATGACTGAAAACTTCCCACATCTGGTAAAAGAAATAGACTTACAAGTCCAGGAAGCACACAGAACCCCAAAGAAAAGGAATCCAAAGAGGTCTACACCAAGACACATCATAATTAAAATGCCAAGAGCAAAAGAGAAAGAGAGAATATTAAAAGCAGCAAGAGAACAACAGTTCATTACCTACAAGGGAGCACCCATACGACTGTCAGCTGATTTCTCAACAGAAACGATGCAGGCCAGATGGGAGTGGCAAGAAATATTCAACGTGATGAATAGCAAGAACCTACAACCAAGAATAATCTATCCAGCAAAGCTATCATTCAGAATTGAAGGGCAGATAAAGAGCTTCACAGATAAGAAAAAGCTAAAGGAGTTCATCAACTCCAAACCAGTATTATATGAAATGCTGAAAGGTACTCTTTTAGAAGAGGAAGAAGAAAAAGGTAAAAGACAAAAAATTATGAACAACAAATACATATCTATCAACAAGTGAATCTAAAAATTAAGTGAATTAAAAATTTGATCAACAGAATAAACTGGTGAATATAATAGAATCAGGAGCACAGAAAGGGAGTGGACTGACAATTCTCAGGGGAAAGGGATGAGGGGTGTACAGGGAGAGACTGGACAAAAATCATACAGCTATAGATGAGATCAATGGGAGGAAGCTAAGGGCAGAGGGAGGGGTGGGAGCTGGGTGGAGGGGTGCTATTGAGGGGAAAAAAGAGAAACAAATGTAATAATCTGAATAATAAAGATTTAATGTAAAAAAAAAAAAACCACAGGGAACTGCAATACTGTCCTGACTGGGAAACAGGCATGTCAAACAGAACAATAGAGGAAGTGAATGACCTCGACTACTGCACATTCTATTCTTTTATTTTTAATTTTTCATCTTTTAATTAAAAAATTATTATTTTTTCTTTTTTTCTCAATTGATTTTACCTTTTTAATTATTACATTTTTATTTTCAACCAATATTATTACTACTACTATTTTATCTTTTCGATAAAAATAAGTGTCATTTTAGTTTCTCTTTATTTTACTTTGGAATCAGAGTTCTATATTCTATTTTCTTTTTTAAAAAATATATTTTATTGACTTTTTACAGAGAAGAAGGAAGAGGGATAGAGAGTTAGAAACATCAATGAGAGATAAACATCAATCAGCTGCCTCTTGTACAATCCCTACTGGGGATGTGCCCACAACTAAGGTACATGCCCTTGACCAGAATGGAACCTGGGATCCATCAGTCCGCAGGCCGATGCTCTATCCACTGAGCCAAACCAATTTTGGCTACATTCTATTTTCTTCTTTCCTTTAGCATCATTTTACTCTATCTCAACTCTACCTTTATGCCAACAGTCTCTTCCTAATTTTTCCCATTTTGTTGTCTTGTTTCGCTTACTCTTTTCCTAGTTTAGATTTCCCTATTCTTTCTTTTTACTGGTTAAAATTTTATCCCACTTACATATCTAATTTCTAGTCCCCTACTCCAAGTCTATACATACCTCTCTCTTCTCTGTCTTCACCATCCATAAATTGTTTTCTCTATGTCCTTTTGTTGTTGTTTGCTTGAACGTTAATTATATCAACTTTTTATACTTTTTTGTGTGATTGTTTTTGCTTATTCAACTTGTTTTGTTTTATTGTTTGTTTCTTTTGTTTTTGTTTTTTATCTCTGTTTTCCCTTGCCTCCCTTGATATTAATTGTTATTTGTAGTTTGTATTAATCTCCAGGTACTTGTTGCCAGCATTTGTTGGAATTAGTGGCTGTTCTATTTGGAGTTTTCTTCTCACATATATAATTTGTTTCCCTTTTCTTTCTTATTCTCTTTCTTTTTTCTCTTACTTTTTTTCCTTCTCTTCTTTTATCCCCCTCTTTTTTTCCCTTCTTCCAATTTCATTTTGGGACTTCTTTCTTTTCTTTTTTTCCTCTTTTCTTTCTTCTTGTTTCTCTACTTTCCCCTAATTTGTCTCTCACGGGTGGTCACCTTATCTGTGGTTATTAACATCGTGAATATATTTCTGTTCAGTGCCTTGTGCGTTGCACTAGCTTGTGTTGTATTTTGTGCCTTTAAGTCAATGCAGGAGAGAGAACTACATAGCCAGACACCAGGAGAAGAAAGACCATGGGCAGACAAAGAAACAGCCCACATATGAAAGAAAAGCAGGCATCACCAGAAAAGCAAGTAAACAGAATGGAGGCAAGCAACCTGCCAGAGAAAGAATTCAGAGAAATGGTCATAAGGTGGCTGAAAAGAATGGAAGACAAATTCAACAATATAAGTAAGAACCAAGAGGAAATGAATAAGAACCAAGAGGAAATGAAGAATAATCACAAAGAAATGAAAAATGACATCGCTGCTGTAAAGAACTCAATAGAAAGCATCAAAAGTAGACTAGAAGGCCAAGACAGGTTTGGCTCAGTGGATAGAGCATTGGCTTGTGGACTGAAAGGTCCCAAGAATCAATTCCGGTCGGGGCCATGTACCTTCCTTGTGGACACATCTCCAGTAGGGGGCGTGCAGGAGGCGGCTGATTAATGTCTCTCTCTTGTCAATGTTTCTGACTTTCTATCTCTCTCCCTTCCTCTCTGTGAAAAATCAATAATATAT
>JAAGEH010001096.1:0-15887 GCA_011751065.1 Lasiurus cinereus
GGAAAACACCTATTTCCCATGGTCTTAGGAACCAACACACCGCTCCTCGGTGTAGCAAAGTGTAGCAATGTACTTTACTGTCGTCATATGAAGACTGTTACCCATGCGACACCACGATTCAAGACAAAATTTCATTTATTTGTAATTACATATTGTGAAATATTTATTTCTAATTACATATTGTTTTTGTGATTAATCACTATGCTTTAATTACGTTCAATTTGTAACAATGAAAATACATCCTGCCTATCAGATATTTACATTACAATTCATAACAGTAGCAAGATTACAGTTATGAAGTAGCAATGAAAATAATTTTATGGTTGGGGGTCACCACCACATGAGGAGCTGTCTTAAAGGGTCGCGGCATTAGGAAGGTTGAGAACCACTGCACTAGAGGAAGGCTCCCTCCCGCCTGGCCCCCCAGTATCGCCAAATTAATGCTTTTCTAGTCTCTCTTTTCGTTTGCGTGCGGCCTCCTCCAGAACCCGAACCCGGAACCGGGAACCCTGAACCACGCGGGACGTGGAAAGAGGTTCCCACACACTGTCCCGGCCAGGTACCAGGCAGGACTACACCCCGAAAAAGCTTGTGGCTCTCTGGCATTGCTTTCCCCAACATGGCCTTGAGTCGAGGACTCGAGCCTTTCCTGGAGGTTCAGGGAGGAAGGGAGGGGAGGGGGGAGAGCCCCAGGCTCGGAAGAAGCAGGAAGTGAAAGCGGGTCTGTGGGTCCCAGGAGGACAGGCCTCTGGCAGGACCTCGGAGAGTGTGTGTGAGGAAGCGGGAGAGGCGGGGGGTGGGGCAGGGGGTGCGCACTGGTAACTGGCCTGAGCAAGATCTATCCCCCTGTCCCCCCCACCAGCTCTGCCCCGAGGTCCCGACAATACATAACATCCATCCACCAGCAACCGATTACACAGGGCGATCCCGCGGTGATTTCCAGTCCTGCCAGGCATGGTGCGCGCCCACACGTGGCGTTTTGTGGGAGAGCCACACTTAATATCAAACTGATGCTGATACGGAGACAAGAGGAGAGGCGGGATTTCTGGGTAGAGATTCAGACGCTCGACCCTTGCGTTTGCACGTCGGGTAAACGTCGGCCTGGGCTGTGGTTCAGCTCCAGGCCCCGGACCAGCAACAAAACCAGCCCCGGCTGCCTCAGGAGCAGCTGCAGGGAGGAAGGTCTGACCCCCACCCCCACCCCTCCCGCCCTGGGGCCCGCCTGGCAGTCAGAGGAGACCACGCCCTGCATGGACACATCTGGGAAGCTGCTGACTGCTCTATAAGTTCTTTCCCTGGCACCAACCCTCAAATCTCTGCCCTTAAAACCCTGAGGATAGCCCTGGCTGGTTCGGCTCAGTGGATAGCGCATGGACCTGCGGACTGAAGGGTCCCGAGTTTCATTCCGGTCAAGGGCACAGGCCTGGGTTGTGTGGGCGCGATCCCCAGTAGGGGGCGTGCAGGAGGCAGCCGATCAATGGTTCTGTCTCATCATTGATGTTTCTATCTCCCTCTCCCTCTCCCTTCCTCTGTGAAATCAATAAATACAGTGGTACCTCGAGATACGAGTGCACTAACATACGAGATTTTTGAGATACGAGCCGTAGAGCGAGCGATTTTTGCTTTGAAATATGAGCAACAGTTGAGATACAAGTAATCGCGAAGATCTGCCGGCTGCACACAACCCACCAGTTTACCTTGACTCGAGCGTCTCATAGTTTCCCACACCTCAAGGTTATGGAATGAATTAAACTCGTATCTCGAGGTACTACTGTATCTATTTTTTAGAACACACCCTCAGGACCGAGGACCCAGTGCCTCTCCGTCCAGGAGCACACCATGCCTTTGCCTCCCCCTCCTCTTCACTTCCCCCGAGTCCTCCCCAATCCCCTCCCCCCGTCCCAGGCACCTTACCATGGGCTTCCTCACCCCCACATCTCCAAGGGCCCTGCCTTTACCTCTCTAACTTGTCCTAAGCCCACTGCTTCTAGGAATTCCTCTCGCTGCCTCTGCAATTGACCCAATAAACTCATTAGTCAACGGAGCCAACTATCCACAGCACAACCACTGACATTTCTTTGGAGAGCCGAAAACCGACTTCTGCCCGTGGACCACGAAGTTTCAATCGCACTGTACGTGCGTGCCCGCACGTGGTGTTTTGTGGAAGAGCCACACTCAAGGGGCCAAAGAGCCACAGTTTGCCGACCACTGTCCTGGCCAGAACCCAGGTATGAAGGTTGCTGCCCCACCGGTCCGACACAACTGGCGCCCTTCTGGACACCTACAGCAAACCCATCAGCAAACCCAATACACCCAACCTCCCAAACCTCATCGCGTAGCCCCGCCCACCTGACCAGGGCTCAGAACACTTAATCAGCCCACGGTTGGGCAATACCACCTAAACACAAAGCCCATCCTCTCTCACAGTGGTTCTCAACCTTCCTAAGGCCGCAACACTTTAAGACAGCTCCTCATGTGGTGGTGACCCCCAACCATAAAATTATTTCCGTGGCTACTTCATCACTGTAATCTTGCTACTGTTATGAACTGTAATGTAAATATCTGATAGGCAGGATGTATTTTCGTTGTGACAAATTGAACATCATTAAAACATAGGGATTAATCACAAAAACAATATGTAATTATATATAGTGAAATATTTATTTCTAATGACAAATAAATAAAATTTTGTCTTGAATCGTGGTGTAGCATGGGTAACAGTCTTCATATGACAACAGTAAACTATATTGCTACATTTTGCTACACCGAGGAGCAGTGTGTTGGTTCCTAAGACCATGGGAAATAGGTGTTTTCCGCTGGTCTTAGGCGACCCCTGTGAAAGGGTCGTTGGACCCCCAAAGGGGTCGCGACCCACAGTTTGAGAACTGCTGCTCTATCAGAAAAGCCTAATATGGAAATGGTCCCCTTGACCGGGAGTTCAACCAGGGGGTGGGGATGGCTGGCCAACCCCAGGAAGAGATGCCCCAGCCAGCAGTGGCAGCAGGCAGCCGGGGGATGGGAGGCCCCAGCTGGCAGTCAACAGCTGCTCAGGACCCTCCCCATGCACAAATTCCATGCACTGGGCCTCTACTGCTATCATAAAGTGCTGACTATCTGTTGTCGCTCATGGACCACGGTGCTGGAGGTGAAAAACAGAATGGCTGTCTGCATCACCGTCAGGTCAACAAGTCCCAAGTCGAGGAGCATGCGCCTCCAGAACCAGTTGTATGTCTCTGAGTAGGGTGAGGAAGAAGCTCAGACCTCTTGGGGCTGAAAGCACCTAGTTCCTGCCTTTATTAGGGTGGTTGGAGTTCTCGCTTTCTCTGTGTATGAAACAGAGGGATTCTGAAGACCGAATGAGACGAGACACGCAGCTCGTATTTCTGGGGTCCCTGGCAATGCTTTGCCTGTAGCAGATTACTTTTTTGTTGTTGTTGTTGTTATTGTTTTTAATATATTTTATTGATTTTTTACAGAGAGAAAGGTAGAGGGATAGAGAGTTAGAAACATCGATCAGCTGCCTCCTGCCCACCTTCTACTGGGGATGTGCCTGCAACCAAGGTACATGCCTTTGACTGGAATCGAACCCGGAACCCTACAGTCTGCAGGCCGATGCTCTATCCACTGAGCCAAACCGGCTAGGGCGCAGATTACTTGTTGACTATCCAGTTGCTTACTGACCGTGAGAGCCAGTCTTGCCCCCGGTGGAACTGGGTCCCCAGAGGTCAGTGGCTTGGTGACCTCGAAAAAATCATGCCATAAGCAGAGCTGGCACGATGCACCTTGCCGTAGTGTCAGGAACAGGTCCCTTCATCTGCCTGAAAGCGTGAACTTGCCTTTTGTCACCTGAGAAGTGAGACTAAGGACACCCCCCACTCACAGGCGCTCAGAGCAGCGACCGGCTCAGTGCCACTGGTGTGGGCGCTGGTCTCACGGGGTTCCCCATCTGTGCACGCGAAGGAGGAAACGCCTGGCCGGCCCATCAGGAAGGAAAAGTCAGGTGGGCGGGTGCCTGAGTCCAGTTGGGGCCGGAGAGCTGAGAGCCAATCACCTCAGCGCTGCCACGTCCCAGCGCTGGGTTGAGCAATACCATGCATGACGTTGGCGGTTACCCAATGTCAAAGCTCTCTGGGACATGTGCAGGGGGGAGGGCGGGGACAGAGGGGAAAGAAGTAGACATGAGAAACCATCAGTGTGGAGAGGGGACTCGATCCCAAGTCCTCAGCGCCCCCGGCTCCTCCTCCCCTGGCACCGGGGGCAGATCCCCGTGGTCTCCTCTGGGCACGAGCACTCCACTTCCTGCCCAGAGACCGTCTGTCCTTTCTTTCGCGGCCACATTCCTCAGCCCTGACGCTGAGAGATTCCACCCGAGGTTCCCACCGCCCGGTCACTAGCCTCTCGCTGACCCCCCGAGATCTGGCTTTCCGGGTGCAGCTGCCCTCTGGAAGGTCACCTCCTTCTGGCCTAGTCGTTTGTGGGGTTTTTTTAAATATATTTTATTAATTTTTTTACAGAGAGGAAGGGAGAGGAATAGAAACATCGATGAGAGAGAAAAACATCGATCAGCTGCTTCTTGCACACGGCCCACTGGGGATATGCCCGCAACCAAGGTACATGCCCTTGACCGGAATCAAACGTGGGACCCTTCACTCTGCAGGCCGATACTCTATCCACTGAGCCACACCGGTCAGGGCCAACGAGCTTTCTTAAGGAAACAGCCAATCACTGCCTGCGGAGAGCTCAGCCCTGAGCAGGGAGGCAGCCACAGGGGCCATGGCGCTGTCGGAGGACGTGCACCAGGAGCAGAGTGGACACTCACCCAGCGCAGGGCACCTCCACACCCGGGACAGAGACACGGTCAAGGGGAGGAGGGAGCTGGGCCCCGGCTGACTCAGAAGGCCGAGTGTGAGGTCAAGGTGGGAGCGGGTGGGGGCTGAGGCCGGAGAGGGCACCCTGGGGCCCGATCAAAAGGACCTCGCATCCTGTCCAGGGTCCGAGTACTGCCACTGGGTTCAACTCAGACTCCATAAGGCCCGGGGATCTAGCTCCACCCAGCTGGCCGATCTTAACTTCCCAATGCCAACCTGTCACCCGGCCCTGCGGCTCCAGGTAGAGGAGGAGAACTTACAGCAAAAACATACAGGCCCGGGGGAGAGGTGGAGGTCTGAACTGGCGAAGGAAGAGAAAAAGCTACGGTCTACGACGCGCAACCTCGTTTCTTATGAGCCTCGTGGCAAGCGCATGCAAAAATCTCCACACCGAGGCACGTGGCTTTAAAAAAAGGAGGCCACAGAGGAAAGAAGTGTGGCATGCCACTGAACAAAAACGACAGGCAGAGCAAAAGGAAAAGAAGCAGTGGAGGTACAGAGCCACCAGAAAGCAAAGACAACGTGGCCATCGGAAACACTCCTGCGTCAGTAGTTACCCCAAGAGTACGTGAATGGTCTGAATCCGCCAGTCAACAGGCCCGGAACAGCAGAGTGGGTCAAAAAGCAACACCCAGCCGAAACCGGTGTGGCTCAGTGGATAGAGCGTCGGCCTGCGGACTGAGGGGTCCCAGGTTCGATGCTGGTCAAGGGCATGTGCCTTGGTTGCGGGCACATCCCCAGTAGGGGGCGTGCAGGAGGCAGCCGATCAATGTCTCTCTCTCATCGATGTTTCTAACTCTCTATCCCTCTCTCCTCTTCTCTGTAAAGAATTAATAAAATATATATTTTTTTTAAAAAAAAAGCAACACCTAGTCTGGCTGGTGTGGCTCAGTGGATGAGCGTCGACCTATGAAACAGGAGGCTCAGGGTTTGATTCCTGGTCAGGGCACACGCCCGGGTTGCAGGTTTGATCCCCAGTGTGGAGCGTGCAGAAGGCAGCTGATCAACGATTCTCTCTCATCAATGATGTTTCTCTCTCCCTCTCCCTTCCTCTCTGAAATCAATTAAAATACAACAATCTCAACAAATCCAATCATATGCTGCTGACAAGAGACACATTTACGCAGCAAAGATAAAGGTCAATTCAAAGTAAAAGGGAAGGAAAAGATTCTCCAAACAAGTAACACCCACAAAAAAATAGGAGTAGACATACAGTGTACTTTTATTTGACAAAATAGATTTCATGATAACAGAGATAACAAGAGACAATGATGAACGCTTTATCATGATAAAGGGAACACTCCATCAAGAAAACGTTAACACTTCTTAATATATGTGCACCCCATCGGGGAGCGCTGAACTATATAAAACAGCTACTCACAGAACTAAAGGGAGAAACAGATCAAACACAATCACAGTTGGAGAACTTCATACTCCATCGACAGCTCTAGACAGACCAACCGAACAGAAAATCAATAAAGAAATATCGGCTTGGAGGGGGGTTTGGGGGGATGACAGTGGAATAGACGGACATGTCCCAAGCCTTGTCACAGAGCAGACAGAGGAACAGCTGAGGGTCGCACGAGGAGTGTTTGTTGGCGAGTTGAGGGACAGGTGGGGGGGGGGGACTGCTGGACGGGGCTCTCCTGACCGGGCAGCCCCCACTGCTGCTGGGTCCCCTCCCGGAGCCACCGGCTCAGACACGGAGACCGAGCCATCTTGAAGGGGAGGGTGGATGTTATCGGAGGCCTGAGAATCTACAACTGCAGCACCCACCGAGCAGCTGCGAACCCCAGAACACCGGTCCCCAATTGGCACAGGCATGCGGATTCAGAGGAGCGCTACTCTCTACCACAGAAAGGTCGGATTTCGCCTGGGATGAGGGGAGATCTCTGGTCCCGCAGGACAGAGAAGTGTGTGGAGGACTAGGGGAAGGCTGTGCTTGCAGAGATCCGTGGCTATTGGGGCTGGCGTGACCCGTGAATGTGGAAGGGGGTCCTCAGAGCTGCTAACAGAGGGGATCTCTAGAAAGCAACCCGTTTTGATCTGACGCAGAGGGACAGCCTGGGAGTTTTAAAAGTGTGCCGGCTGCTTGGACACGAGGGGCAAGGGGAGTTCTCTTCAGATCCTTGTTTCTGATTGCTGAGCCCAATACATAGGATCACCCAGTTGGGGACACCCTGGATGACTGCAGGAGAAAGTTTTTTTCTGGAACCTGGGGATCAGAGAGGGGAGTAACCATCAGAGAACCAGCTCTGGGGCAGCCCACTCCCACAATCCGGTATTGAGTGCCACAGGGAAAGCAGGATCTAAGCACAGGCTAGAGAGGACCTATCGTCTCGGAGGTCAACCCAGGAGCTGACTCACAAATGGACTCTTGTGTAATCACAAATAAAAGAATAAAGAAATTAAGACACACTGCCTCCTTAAAAATCAGGGCTGGCTTACAACACTGAAGAGCAGTGGATCGCAGGGAACTGGAAAACTGTCCTGACTAAGAAACAGGCATGCCAAACAGAACAATAGAGGAAGTGAATGACCTTCACTATTACACATTCTGTTTTTCTAATTTTTTTATTATTTTTATTTTTTGTCTTTTACTTAAGAAACTAATTTTTCTTTTTTCCTCACTTGATTTTACCTTTTTAATTATTACATTTTTATTTTCAATCAGTATTATTACTACTACTACTTTACCTTTTTGTTAAAAAAAAAGTGTCATTTTATTTTCTCTTTATTTTACTTTGGGATTAGAGTTCTATATTCTATTTTCATCTTTCCCTTAGCATCGTTTTATTCTATCTCAACTCTACCTTTATGCCATCACTCTCTTCCTAACTTTCCCCCTTTTGTTGCCCTGTTTCTCTTACCCTTTTTCGACTTGAGATTTTCCCTATTCCTTCTTTTTACCCCATTGAAATTTCACCTTATTAATATATCTAATTTCCAATTCCCTGCTCCAGGGGATTGGAAATTAGATATACACCCGTCTCTCTTCTCTATCTTCACTATCCAAAAATTGTTTTCCTGTCCTTTTGTTGTTTGCTTGAATGTTGATTATATCAAATTTTTATGCTTTTTTGTGAGATTGTTTAGTTTATTCTTTAGATTTTTTTTGTTTGTTTGCTTTGTTTTGGTTTGTTTATTGCTTCTGTTTTCCCTTGCCTCACTTAATGTTGGTTGTTGTTCATAGTTTGTATTAATCTCCAGGTACTTGTTGCTGGCATTTGTTGGGATTAGTGGCTGTTCTATTGGAGTTTTCTCCCCATATATATACTTTGTTCCCCTTTTCTTTCTTATTTTCTTTCTTTCCTCTCATACTCTTTTTTCCCACCCAATTTCATTTTGGCACTGCTTTCTTTCTTTTCTTTTTTTCATTTTCTTTTCTCTCTTCTCTTTCTCTCCTATCCCCTAATTTGCCTGTCTCTGGTGGTCGCCTTTATTTGTGGTTATTAATATCGTGAATACATTTCAGCTCAGTGCGTTGTACCTGGATGTGTTGTATTTTGTGCCTTTAAATCAATGCTGGGGAGCATTATGCTAAGTGAAATAAGCCAGTCAATGAAAGAAAAACACCACATGATCTCACTCATTTATGGGTAATAAAGAACATTACAAACTGATAAACAAAAAGATAGATACAGAGGCAGTAAAGCATCAAACAGACTGTCAAACTACAGCGGGAAGGTTAGGGAGAGGTGGGGGAGATAAGAGATCAACCAAAGGACTTGTATGCATGCAGATAAGCACAACCAATGGACGCAAGACACTGGGGGGTGAGGGCATGTATGGGAATGGGGTAGGGGGTGCAATGGGAAGATATGTACCCATGTAATACATTAATTAAAAAATAATAAATAATTAAAATAAAAAGAAATATCAGCTTAAATGAAACACTAGACCAAATGGAGAAAAGTGACATTTACAGAACCTGTCCTCCCGGAACATCAGATTATACATTCTTCTCCAGCTGACATGGAGCATTCTCACGGACAGACCATACGCTGGGTCACAGAACTAGCGTCAACAAATCCAGAAAGGCTGGAATGATACCAAGCAGGTTTTCTGACCACAATGCCTTGAAATTAGAAGAGGAAGTCAAGAAACCCACACAATGAAGAGATTAAACCACACGGGACTAAAAAAAATGACTGGCTCACCAAAGCCTGTTTGACTCAGTGGATAGAGTGTCAGCCTGTGAACTGAAAAGTTTCAGGTTCGATTCCAGTCAAGGGCATGTACCTTGGTTGTGAGCACATCCCCAGTAGGAGGTGTGCAGGAGGCAGCTGATAGATGTCTCTCTCTCATCAATGTTTCTAGCTCTCTATCCCTCTTCCTTCCTCTCTGTAAAAAAATCAATAAAATATATTTTTTTAAAAATGACTGGGTCAAAGAAGAAAAAAATGAGCTCAAAAGATAGATGGAGACAAACAGGAATGGTAACACAATGGAGCCAAACATCTGGGGTGCAGCCAAAGCAGTAATAAGAGGGAAGTTGATATCCTTCCAGGCCCAGCTCGAGAAATCAGAGAAAACCCAAGTAAACAACCGAACATCACATCCTCAAGTACTAGAAAAAGAAACAAGGAAATAATAAACAGCGCAGAATTCAATGAAATAGAGAACAAAAAAGACGATACCAATATATATATATATATATATCAATAAAACAAAGAGCTGGTTCTTTAAGAAGATGAATAAAATGGACACACCCCTGGCTCGACTCACTACGGAAAAAAGGGAACAGACCCATATAGACAAAATCAGAGAGGAGAGACGTCACCTCAGACATCACAGGTGGACCAGGGATTGTACTAGCATATCGTGAAAGACTGTATGCCACCATCTTCAATAACCTAAGAGAAAGAAGTAAGTTCCTAGAAATATATAACCTTCACAAACTAAAGCAGGAAGAACCGGAAAATCAAAATAGACCCACTAGCTGTGAGGAAGTGGAAATAACCATCAAAAATCTCCCCAAATCTCCCCCAAAGTTCAGAACCAGGTGGCTTCACCAGTGAATTCTACCAATCGTCCAAATTAGAATTAAAACCAATCCTTTTCAAACTCTCCCCAAAAAAAAATCGAAGAAGAGGCAATACTTTCTAACCCATTCTATGAGGCCAATATAACCCTGACACCAACATCTGGCAAGTTGACCCAAAAAAGAAAACTGCAGACCAGCATCCCTGATGAACACAGACGCAAAAATCCTAAACGAAATACTAGTGGACAGAGTACAATGGTACGTTCAAAAGATAATACATGGCGATCAAGTGGGATCCATCGCAGGGATACACGGACAGTCTGACATTCGCAAGTCAATCAACGTAATACACCACGTTAACAAAAGAAAGGATAAACAAAGATGATCTTAAATACAATCATATTTATCTTATAAACAGAAAAAGCATTTGGTAAGATGCAACATCCATTTATGATTAAAACAGGAATAGAAAAAAAGTACCTCAAGATAATAAAGGCCACTGAAACGGGTTTGGCTCAGTGGATAGAAGGTTGGCCTGAGGACTGAAGGGTCCCAGGTTCGATTCCGGTCAAGGGCATGTACCTTGGCTGTGGGCACATCTCCAGTAGGGGGCGTGCAGGAGGCAGCTGATCAATGTTTCTCTCTCATCGATGTTTCTAACTCTCTATCCCTCTCCCTTTCTCTCTGTAAAAAAAAATCAAAATATATTTTTTAAAAAAGATAATAAAGGCCATATATGATAAACCCTCAACTGATATTATACTCAATGACGAAAAATGAAAGCTTTCTCCCCAAGACCAAGAACAAGACCAGGATGTTCACTGCCACCACTCTTATTCCACATAGCGCTGGGAGTCCTAGCCAGAGCAGTAAGGCAAGAGAAGGAAATAAAAGACATCCAGATAAGAAAGCAAGAAGTCAAACTGTCACTTTTTGCTGACAACACTATTCTGTTCCTAGAAAACCCTAAAGACTCTATAAAAAACAACAACAACAACCTATTAGAAACAATAAACAAATACAGTCAAGTTGCAGGATACAAAATCAAGGTGCAAAAATCCATCACCTTCCTGTATACCAGTGGTTCTCAACCTTCCTAAGGCCGCGACCCTTGCATACAGTTCCTCATGTTGTGGTGACCCCCAGCCATGAAATTATTTTCATTGCTACTTTATAATTGTAATTTTGCTACTGTTATGAATCGTGATGTAAATATCTGTGTTTTCCGAGGGTCTTCGGCAACCCCTGTGAAAGGGTCATTCGACCCCCAGAGGGGTCGCGACCCACAGGCTGAGAACCGCTGCTGTATACCAACAACAAAACTTCAGGAAAAGAAATGGGGGAAAAAAAAAAAAAAAACAATTCCTTTTGCAATAGCCACCAAAATAATAAAAATTTCCTAGGAATAAACTTGACAAAGTATGTGAGAGACCTATACTGAAAATCACAAAGCATTATCAAAAGAGATTGAAAAAGACACCACATAATGGAAAAAATATAACGTGTTCCTGGATTGGAAGAATCAACCTAGTTAACACGGTCATATTGCCCCAAGCAATGTACAGATTTAAGGCAATCCTTAATGTCACTTTTTAAAGAAATAGAATTCATCAGGTTTGTATGAGACCCCAAAAGACCCCGAATAGCCAAAGCAATTCTGAGAAAAAAAAGAATAAAGCTGGAGGCATGACGCTACCTGACTTCAAAATATACTACAGAGCTACAATCATCCAAACAGCATGGTATTGGCAGAGAAACAGACACACAGATCAATGGAACAGAACAGACCCAGCTATAAAAACCACACGGATAGAGACAGGTAATTTTCTACCAAGGAGCCAGAAATGCACATTGGAGTACAGATAATCTTTTCCATAAGTGGAGCTGGGAAAACTGAAAGCCACATGCAAAGGAACAAAGCTGGATTAGAGTTTGTCCCCGTGTACAAAAATTAATTCAAAATGGGTCAAAGGCCTACACCTAAGACCAGAAACAGTAAGTTACATTGAAGAAAATACAGGTGTCAAACGTATGGACCTGGGTGGTAGAGGACATTTTATGAACTTGACCCCAAAGGCAAGGGAAGTAAAGGCCAAAATAGCCCTGGCTGGGTTTGCTCAGTGGTTAGAGCCTCAGCCTGCAGACTGAAGGGTCCAGGGTTCAATTCCATCAAGGGCATATGCGAGGGGTTGCAGGCTCGATTCCCAGTAGGGAGCGTGCAAGAGGCAGCCGATCAATGATTCTCTCTCTCTCCCTCTCCCTTCCTCCCTGAAATCAACAAAAATATTTTTTTTTAAAAAGGCAAAAATAAATGAATGGGACTCTATCAAACTAAAAAGTTTCTGCACAGCCAAAGAAAAGGACAACAAAACAAGCAGGCGGCCAACCAGATGGGAGACGATATGTGCAAACAGCAGCTCCGATAAAGGTTTCATTTCCAAAATATATAAAGAACTCGTAAAACTCAACGCCAAACAAACAAACAACCTAATCAAAAAGTGAGCAGAGGACCTGAAAACACATGTCTCCCAAGAAGAGATACAAATAGCCAACAGATACACGGAAAGATATTCAACCTCATTGGCCGGCCGGGAAATGCAAATTAAAACTGCAATGAGATGCCACCTCACACCTGTTAGAGCGCCATTACCAACCAGACAAGCAACAGGTGCTGGAGAGGCGGTGGGGAAGGGAACCCTCAGTCCCTGCTGGCGGGAATGCAGGTATATATACAACCACTCCGCAAAGCAGGCTGGGATGCCTCACAAGATTACAAACAGAGCTACGGTACCACCCAACAACCCCACTCCTGGGCAGATACCCGAAAAACTCCAAGTCATTTATACGCAAAGATATGTGCACTCCACCCTAACCGGTTTGGCTCAGTGGATACAACGTCGGCCTGCAGACTGTAGGGTCCCAGGTTCGATTCCAGTCAAGGGCATGTACCTTGGTTGTGGGCTTAATATATTTTATTGATATTTTTTTTACAGAGAGGAAGGGAAAGGGATAGAGAGTTAGAAACATCAATGAGAGAGAGACATCGATCAGCCGCCTCCTGCATGCCCCCTACTGGGGATGTGCCTGCAACCAAGGTACATGACCTTGACCAGAATCGAACCTGGGACCTTTTAGTCCACAGGCCAAGGCTCTATCCACTAAGCCAAACTGGTTTGGGCAATAATTTTTTTTTTTTAATAAAGGGGCAATGACTAGATTCTGATTGCTAACCCCAAAAATGTCTCTAAAAAAAAACCAACCCACAAAAACATATGTGCACTCCTATGTTCATTGCAGCATTATTCACGGTGACCAAGGCATGGAGACAACCAGTGTCCCGAGACAGAGGGCGGGGTGAAGGAGATGTGGTGCCTACACACACACACACACACACACACACACACCATGGAAGACAACACACCCCTGAGAGAGGATGAAACTGCGCCATTGGCAACGACTTGGAGGGACCTGGAGAACATTATGCAAATAAACCAGCAAAACCTGAGAACCGTCTGATTTCACTCCGACGCGGGCTATACAACTGAAACCTGTGGACACCAACAGCAGGGGGCCGGGGGCGAAGGGGGTGCTGAGACGAGGCGAGAGGAGAAGATCCGACTCTGGGTGGTGGGCACACGGTACAACATACCGATCTTGTGACACAGAAACCCACACCTGCAACCTGTATGTTCATGTTAACCAATGCACCCCAACCAACTTAATAAGAAAAACATTTTTAAAGGTAGAGGCGCCCTAGTTGAGCCTCGGGTTAAAGAATCGGGGGTTGATTCCAGTGGAGGGCATGAACCTCAGTTGCAGGCTCCATAGGGAGCATGAGAGAGGCAACCAATCCACGTGTCCACATCGATGTCTCTCTCTCTGTCGCTAGTCCTCCCTCCCATAAATCAACGGGGGAAATGTCCTCGGGTGAGGATTTACCGCAGTAACCAAGGCAGAGGACTCCCCAT
Source organism: Lasiurus cinereus (assembly GCA_011751065.1). NCBI lineage: Eukaryota > Metazoa > Chordata > Mammalia > Chiroptera > Vespertilionidae > Lasiurus > Lasiurus cinereus. Next base: position 13,824 of record JAAGEH010001096.1, read on the forward strand.
CAGCATCCCAGCACAGCGGAGGGGGTGCAGAGAGAGGGCACGCCAAAAAGACCTGGCCGGGGTGGCAGGGGACATCAGAGCGACAGCAGACGGAGCGGGAAGGGAGGGAGGGCCGTGTCTGGAGGACGGCAAGTCCCCGGCCTGTGGTTTCCTGCTGAGGCTGGGAGCTGCGTGTTCTCCCGGCCCGGCCAGCTCTCTCTTCCGACGGCAGGTGATCCCACAGATTTCCCCACTTCCTGGCGCTGCGTCTGGCTGTCCCCACCTGGAAGCTTCCTTCGACTTGAGCTGGTCCCTTGCAGCTGAGCACTTCTGGCCTACACGGTGCAGGGTGGGGGGGATGCAAACCCAGCGCGGGGACCCACAAAGCCCCAGGCCTGACCCAAGATGTGGATCTGCCAGATCTGCCGTCTGCATTATTTCCACGAACACTAACACGAAACAGACCCAGCAGGGGTCACTTCACACGCACCCCGGCGTTTCTTGCTCCCAGAGTCTGCAGCCGCAGAGACACCCCAACAGGCCTGTGGTGATTTCGACACCCCGTCCGCGCAGCCAACTTCCCCATGCGGGGTCAGCCAGGCGGCTCCGGGAGGCGCCCCGATTCCTCAGGAACAAACCGAGCCAGGCCCTCTGTGTGCATACGAGGCAGAGCGGTCACGCCCCAGGGGTGACCCTGTGACCTGGCTCAGGATGGGGGTGCCGGGCAGCCCAAACACCCGGTGGTGGCCACACGGATGGTTCCAATGTGCACCTGGTTTTCTGACTTCGGCCCGGGGCCCTCCCCACCACCCCAAAAACAAGGGTTTGACTTCCTCGGACCCCGGGCAGCTGCTGGCCCCTAGGTTCTGTGCCCGGAGCATGATGACCCCCGTCAGGAGTCCAGGAGACTGGGGGGCGCCTCTCAGGGTTCGGACTGGCCCAGGAAATGTGGGGACATGTGATCAGACCACACGCCTGGCGAGGCTCTGACCTGAGCAGCCCCCGGTCACCGCGAATGCTTCCCCCCCCCCCTGGACCCTCAGCGACAGGATGGGTCCCAGAGGCACCCCATTCCCACAGGCTGTGGCCCTGACCGAGCACCGCTCAGCACCGGGGTCTGCCGAGGACACGGGCTCGAGCTGCTGTGGGGGTCACGGTGCAGGACAGGGTGTCCCCAGCTTAGGTGACGGTCACTCCCCGCCACAGGGAGCGAGCCCTGCCCTCCGTGCTCAAGTGGCCTCAGCAGCCTCGTGGGACCCCCTCACCCCAAGCCCACCAGCCAAGCCCAGCTCGCCCCTAGGAAGTGTCGCCCGGCACCTAGGAAGGGTCGGGGCCCTGCCACCGGCTCTCACCCTCGTCCATTTGTTGTTGTTTTTTTAATTTATTTTATTGATTTTTTACAGAGAGGAGGGGAGAGGGATAGAGAGCCAGAAACATCGATGAGAGAGACATCGATCAGCTGCCTCCTGCACAACCCCCACTGGGGATATGCCCGCAACCAAGATATATGCCCCCGACCGGAATCGAACCCGGGACCTTTCAGTCTGCAAGCTGACGCTTCATCCACTGAGCCACACTGATTAGGGCCATGTTTTACTTTTTTAAGTACAAAGGCCAACCCTGCTCACCGGAGCCTCTGCCCGCTGCTCTCCCTGGGCCAGGGGGTGGGGTGGGGGTGAACAGCCAGGCACTGTGGGGCTCCCTGGCCCAGCCGGCCCGCCTCCCTCTCCGGGAAGAGGTGGCCACCGGCCCCCCAGGTGCGGAGGGGAAAGTGATAGGCGGCCCAGGTGGGAGAGCGGGCGCTCCACAGCTGAGCTCCTGCTGGTCCACCCGCCCGCCCGCCCGCCCGGCAGACCGTCTCCACATTCTGCCCGCTCCCCCTCCCCGCCAAGGGACTTCCCCAAACCGCCAAGGGGCCCCCAATACCGCCTAGAGACCCCCAACACCGCCAAGGGGTCCCCAACACCGCCAAGGGGCCCTCCAACCACTGCCTAGAGGCCCCCAACACCGCCTAGAGACCCCCAACACTGCCAAGGGACCCCCAACACCGCCTAGAGGCCCCCCACACTGCCTAGAGGCTCCCAA
>JAAGEH010001096.1:15897-29323 GCA_011751065.1 Lasiurus cinereus
CACCGCCTAGAGGCCCCCAACACCGCCTAGAGGCCCCCCACACTGCCAAGGGGCCCCCAACACTGCCAAGGGGCCCTCAAACCGCTAAGGGGCCTCCAACACCGCCAAGGGGCCCCCCAACACCGCCAAGGGACTCCTCAATACCGCCTAGAAGCCCCCGACACCGCCAAGGGGCCCCCCAACACCGCCAGGGCACCTGCAACCACTGCCTAGAGGCTCTCAACACCGCCAAGGGGCCCCCAACACCGCCTAGAGGTCCCCAACACCGCCAAAGGACTCTGCAATATCGCCAAGTGGCCCCCCAAACCGCCACGGGACCGCCGGGGACCGGGCAGAGCGCGGTGCAGACATGGGACGCCCCACGCGGGGCTGCGGGCTTGAAAGAGCCCGAGACACCCCCCCTCACCCCCCAAGAAGGAAAGGGACGCCCGACCCGCGCCTCCAGGCCCGCCGCCCGCCTCCGCGGCGGGGCGCTCACCTGTGGGGGGGCCTCCCCGCCGCCGCGCCCCCGCTCGCTGCTCCCGCGGCGCTGCCGGCGCGGTCCGTCCCGGCGGGAAAGAGCCGCCCGCCCGCCCCGCCCACCGCCAGGTCACGCCCCCGCCCACCTCCCGCCCCGCCCACCGCCAGGCCACGCCCCTACATGACCACGCCCCCGCCTGGGCCCCGCCCCGCCGTCCAGGTAGCCGCTCCCGCTCTGGGGCACCTGCTGCGACCTCCCGCTCCACCTCGGGGCGCCCGGGACGCGCCCCGGAGACCCTGCGGGTGTCCCTCTGCCCGGAACACAGAGGCCGGGGTTCGGGGGGCGCGGGTGCGGGGGGGCACGGCCGCCAGAGGGGCCGAGCTGCAGCCTCGGTGGCTCCCCAAGTGCCCACGGAGGTGTCCGGGCCAGATCGCCCCGGCCCTCCCCCCAAAACCCACACCCCCCACCCCGGTGCAGAGGGCGCGGGGCCCAGGACCTGTCCCGAGGCGCAGCTGGCAGAGGAGGGACTTGACCCCTTGCCCGGGCGGCGCTCCCGCAGCCGCACCCCGCGAGAGGCAGGTGAAGATCCTAGTTAGTGACCACTTCCGGCCAGCGTTTGAGGAAGAACCCGGAGTTTGGCCGGAGAACCCGGGAGGAGACGGGCCTGTTCCTTCTGCCCCGCCCGCTCCTTCCTTCTGTGCACCCCGCCCCCGCCCCTGGGGTTGCAGCGAAGGGGGGGGGGTGTCCCGCACAGCAGCCTGCTCCCAGGGCCTGGGTGGAAGCTGTGCACTGGCTCCTGGGCTGAAACCCATTCAAAGACATGGCCCTGCCTTGAGTAAGGCTGTGAGGGGTGGGATAGGGGCCTGGAGTGGGGGTGCAAACTGGGGAACACCCCTCAGCTCTCCAGGAACCGCCTCTGGGAGGTGGCATCACAGAACAGGCTGCTCTAGTGCTCACCGGTTAGGGTTAGGGTTAGGGTTAGGATTGAATAGGGGCCTGGAGTCGGGGGTGCAAACTGGGGAACACCCCTCTGCTCCCCAGGAACCGCCTCTGGGAGGTGGCATCACAGAACGGCTGCCCTGGCACTCACCGGGCAGCGATGCTGGCAAGGACTGGGCAAGGTGGGAAAGAGGCGGTTAAAGAGGCAGGAAAGCATCAGACAGACTGTCACACTACAGCGGGAAGGCTGGGGAGAGGAGGGGGAGATAAGAGATCCACCGAAGGACTTGTATGCATGCATATAAGCACAACCACTGGACACAAGACACTGGGGGGGGGGGTGAGGGCATGGATGGGAGTGGGGGAGAGGGAGCAATGGGAAGATATGTACACCTGTAATACATTAATAAGAAAAATTTAGCCAAAACCGGTGTGGCTCAGTGGAGAGAGCGTCAGCCTGCGGACTGAAAGGTCCTGGGTTCGATTCCGGCCAAGGGCACGTATCTTGGTTGCAGGCACATCCCCAGTGGGGGGTATGCAGGAGGCAGCTGATCAATGTCTCTCTCTCTCATTGATATTTCTATCCTTCTCCCTTTCTCTCTGTAAGAAATCAATAAAATATATGTAATAATAAAGACAAACTTCAAATTAAAAAAATTTTTTTAAATAAGAAGTACAAATTGGTAGTTACAAAATTGGATGCAAACTATCACCTAGGGGATATAGACAATAATATTGAAATAATTATATATGGTGCCTTGAACTATCAGGGGGTTCACTTTGTAACCCAGTGGTTCTCAACTTTCCTAATGCCAAGTCCCTTTAATGCAGTTCCTCATGTTGTGGTGACTCCCAACCATAAAATTATTTTCGTTGTAGTTGGGGGTCACCACAACATGAGGAACTGCATTAAAGGGACGTGGCATTAGGAAGGTTGAGAACCACTGGTCTAACCTCTGTGTGCCACCTAACATAAAATAAGTGTCTAACTGCAACTGGAAAAAAGAAAGAAAGAAAGAGACAGTTAAGCAAAGCCTGGCACTTAGTCACAGCGCCCAGATTTCCTCCTAGTCTCTTCCGGGTCCCCCGCCTCCGCTGGCCGCTTGCAGTGTGAGTGACAATTGCCTCGGAGGTCCCCAAGAACGGCATTTCAAGGATGACACCGCCTCCCGCTCCTCGCCAGACCCATTGTGGGGGGTGGAGATGCAGGGGCGCTACACTCCGCTGTTTGGGGAGTGGAGAAGGGGTTCCCTCCAACGGCTCCCAGGGGGCGCTGAGAGCTGGGAGCCTCTGCGCCCAGAGGCTGACCCTAAATGGCACTCTGTTGGGGGCAGACCCGGGGTTCCCCCTTTGTCAGTTCCCCGGAGCACACGTGGGTCACCTGATACATGGCACCTGTCTCCCTGCCCGAGCCCGTCTCACAGAGGGGTCCCGGGTGGGGGGCAGTGGGGGCTTGGATATCACTGAGCCGGAGCCCTGGGGATCTGCAGGCAAGGAAGGGACATGCCAGGGGGTGACCTGGTCCCCTAGGGACTTCCAACACCCTCTCGCAGGGCCGCACCTGCCTTTGGTTACGGGTTCCAGCCACCTGGCTCCAGAGCAGTGGTTCTCAACCTTCCTAAGGCCGCGACCCTTTAAGACAGCTCCTCATGTGGTGGTGACCCCCAACCATAAAATGATTTCCGTGGCTACTTCATCACTGTAATTTTGCTACTGTTATGAACTGTAATGTAAATATCTGATAGGCAGGATGGATTTTCATTGTTACAAATTGAACATAATTAAAGCATAGGGATTAATCACAAAAACAATATGTAATTCTATATTGTGAAATATTTATTTCTAATGACAAATAAATGAAATTTTGTCTTGAATCGTGGTGTAGCATGGGTAACAGTCTAAATATGACAACAGTAAACGACATGGCTACACTTTGCTACACCGAGGAGCAGTGTGTTGGTTCCTAAGACCATGGGAAATAAGTGTTTTCCAATAGTCTTAGGCGACCCCTGTGAAATGGTCATTCGACCCCCAAAGGGTCGCGACCCACAGGTTGAGAACCGCTGCTCCAGACTCATGTCAGACCTGGAAGGACCTGGAGATCCTGTCGACCTGGCCCCATCGATCCACAGATGAGGTCACTGGGGACGTTGACAGTTTCAACCTGAGTGGCCAGGTCGGCTTAGGGTCGCCTCAACCTGTGTCCCTGGAAGTGAGCGTCCATAGCCCCTCTCCGGTGTGAGGGGGGGGGGGGGAGCGGGGAGGGGGAGAGGAGGATGTCCTCTTTGCTGGGCAGGGCCCAGCGGCTGTCTCTGGCGTTTCGCCCATTTAAAACCCAGAGCAGCGCGCACAGCCTCGGGGCACAACGAGGCGCCCACAGGCAGAACGGCTTTAGGGGTGTGTGGCGCGCACATGTTTGTATCCGTTGCTCCCCGACCCATGGGGGATCAGGTCCCGAGTCCAGACCTCGGCAGCGGCTTCATGAGATGGGAAATCGTGTCTGAGCTGTCCACCACGTCCCATCTGGTACCCAAGCAGTGTCCCCCAATAAATATCTGCCAGGGACTGAATGAATGAATGAATGAGTGATGTTAGCAGCCTTCGTGTCAAAGGAAAAACGTCAACGCCACAAACTTGTCACATCGTCATGAGTGACCGTGTTTCTTTAAAAAGGCAGCTGCCAAAACCAGGTCCAGGGAAGTTCAGACACCGAGGTTTAAATAGGGACGTTAAAAAATGAACCCTGCAGCCCTAACCCGTGTGGCTCAATGGATAGAGTGTCGGCCTGCGGACTGAAGGGTCCCAGGTTCGATTCCGGTCAAGGGCATGCACCTTGGTTGCGGGCACATCCCCAGTAGGGGCGTGCAAGAGGCAGCTGATCGATGTCTCTCTCTCATCAATGTTTCTAACTGTCTATCCCTCTCCCTTCCTCTCTGTAAAAAATCAATAAAATATATTTTAAAAACAAAACAAAAATGAACCATGCATTCAACAACCACACAGTTAAGCTTCAACCCTAGCCCCTGTGTTCTTGCTAAAAGGACAGGTCTGGAGACAGTGAGTCCTTCCGTACCACTGCCCACAGGGGAAGGCGGGCACGTGAACAAGTGGGTATCATGCGGCCAGGGCTCCCATAACAGGCGTACCTCCCGCTGCCCGCAAGCCCTGGGGTCGGGGACTTGGTGACGCCCAGGAGTCAGGTGGACATATCGTGATCACTTGGTCAGCTGGACGGGACAGAGGGAGCGCCTTCCTGGAGGAAGAACTGAGGAGAAAAGAAAGGGGGCTCAGGTGGGGGATGGCCGCTGGTTTGGTGTCAGTGGAATGTGGGGTGAGCGCCAGGGAGGTGGGCCAGACCTCAGGGGATCATCCACCAACACTCTGCTCTGGCTGCCTGTGGGGGCTGGGGACCCAGCGGATGGTGGTCAGCAATGGAGTGACATCTCGCCTTTGTGTCTGTGTATGAGACGGGTAACCCCAACAGACATGTATAGACTAAAGGAGGTAAGAAATGGGGGATCTTCAGAAAACAAGGTCAGGCCTTCCCGGTGTGGCTTAGTGGTTAAGCATCGACCTAGGAACCAGGAGGTCACGGTTCAATTCCAGGTCAGGGCACAGGCCCGGGTTGCGGGCTCGATCCCCAGTGTGGGGCGTGCAGGAGGCAGCCCATCCATGACTCTCTCGCATCACTGATGTTTCCATCTCTCTCTCCCTCTCCCTTCCTCTCTGAAATCAATAAAAATGTTATTAAAAAGAAAGGAAACAAACTCGGTGAGACAGCTACTGCTATCGTCCAAGCAAAGATAATCAGAGTGTACATTGGAACAGGGACATTCGATCATTCCGGCCAATAAATATGTTTATGCTTTTATGAGCCGAGCATCACGCTGGTGGGGAAAGTGAAGACAACGGTGTGTGACGTACGGGTGCGTACGTGGGCTTGGTTACCTGGGCCGAGGTGTCAGTCTCTCCAAACCTCGGTGTCTTATCTGTAAACAGAAAGAGTGACGTGTGCCTTATCAGACGGGTGTCAATATTAAGGTAATGAATGGCCCGTAACACACGTAGGAAACGATGCTCAGCATCGGTAATGATCAGGGAAACGCAAATAAGAAGGCCAGCCATCTCCCCGCACACCTGGCAGCGTGGCTGTTATCGAAAAGCCAACAAAGAGCAAGTGTCAGCGAGGATGTGGAGCAAAGAGAACCCTTTTGAACTCTTGGGGCCCGTGTGAATTGGTGCAGCCGTGATGGGTAATAGCGTGGATGTTCCTCAAAAAGTGAAAATAGGGCTACCATATGACCCAGCAATTTCGCTTCTGGTGTTTACCTGAAGAAAATGAAAATGCAGTTGGAAAAGATACACTGATTATTATGATCACACACAAACACACACACACACACACACACACACACATATATATATATATGAGACCCAGTGCATAAATTCGTGCATGGGTGGGGGGTGTCCGGGCAGCCTGGCCAGTAGGAGGGGACATGGGCGATTGGCCAGCCTGCCTGCTGGTCGAACTCCTGGTCGAGGGGACAATTTGCATTATTAGCCTTTTATTATATAGGATATACACTGAGTGGCCAGTTTATTTTGCATTCAGAGATCATTGTCATCTGGCCACGCAGTGTATATACCCCCTACGTTCTATACAGCATTATTTCCAATAGCCAAGATGTGAAAGCAACCTAGGTACCCATCAATGGATGAATGGATAAAGATGTCACACACACACACACACACACACACACACACACACACACAAGTATTAATACTGTCAAGTGCTTAGTGAGTGGCTGGCAGACGGGTCTTTACAACCAACTGCAGCGAGGTGTAATTTAAATGCAGTGAAACGCAGTGGGCCCACAGATTATGTAGCTGCAGCCTCTCCTCCCATCACCATGGATTAAATGAGCCGTTTTCTACTGAATCATAAGAACGAGCTTCTTTCACTAACGCAAGCCTGACATTACCGAGGTTCCCCTATGTTGTTGCATGTCTCATCAGCCTCATTCCTAACAGCCCAGCCCGTAAACTCCCCAAATGTGAGTGTGTGTGTGTGTGTGTGTGACAGTGTGTGTGTATGTGTATGTGTGTGTGTGAGAGTGTGTGTGTGTATGTGAGGGGATATGTGTATGTGTGTGTGTGTGTGAGGGGGTATGTGTGAGTATGTGTGTGTGTATTTGTGTGTGTATGTGTGTGTGTGAGGGGGTATGTGTATGTGTGTGAGTGGGTATGTCTAAGTGTGTGTGTATGAGTGGGTATGTGTAAGTGTGTGTGTGTGGCTGTGTGTGTGTGTGAGTGTGTGTGTGTGAGGGTGTATGTGAGAGAGACGGAGAAGAAGAGAGAGAACCCATGAAACCCATGTCCATTTCTGTCCTCCTTCTCTGTTGAACTTTAAAACGAAATCGCTTTGATTTTTCTGCCACAGAGAGATCTACACGCCCCACAACCTCCCGGCCAGGCCACCTCCTCCCTCCTGCTCAAGGGGTAGCATAAACTGCTCTGAGTGAAGATATATTTAAAATGTCACCTCCTGCACCCCTCATCCACCCCGCCAGGAGTGGAGCAGAGCATGATGGGGCACGCTGGTCCCCAAGAAGGGGCGTCAGAGAGGACTAAGCCAGAGGCTCGGGGAGAGAGAGGGCCCGGCCCTCCGTGGAGCCCGCCGCCCCTCCCTGACCGGCCTCAAACGTCCAGAAGATGTGCCGCCAGCCTGCTCCCTCCGAGGCTGTTCCCGAGACAGGGAGACGACTTCTGGAATGTTCCGGGCAGAGCACTCTACTGGGGATGGGCACCCTCTCTTTCAGGCATTTCCTTCTGTCGCTCTGCTCCCCATGTCTATTTCTCCGATGTCCACTTCCTTCCAAGTCCCCTTCTGCGTTAGACCTTCACGGTCCGCCTTCCTCAGACCCCGCCCCCTACCCTCTACCCTCAGCCTCCCTGGCCTGAAGCTCACCAGAGCAATTACTATAACGCTGTGAATTTCACTGTGTCACCCCCAAATCCCACGTTGAAGTCCTACCCCTCAATGTGATGTGGTTTGGAGTTGGGGCCTTCAGGAGATAATGAAGAGTCGAGGAGGTCATCAGGGGGTGAGAGGGTCCTCACAACCGGTTTGTGGCTTTAGAAGAAGAGGAGGAGCATGTGGGTTTTGTTACAGCAGCCCAAGCAGACTGACACTGACTGCACGCCGTGCTCAAGTGTATGTCGCATTGATGGAGCCGGCACTGTGCCAGGTTACTAGAGACTCTTGGAGTCTGAGACGCTGTCCCGTCTCTAAGGGACACACAGTCTGCTTGGCGACAGAAGACTCACCATAAGGCCAAGGCAGACGCAGACAACAGGGTCTCTGAGTGGCAGCAAGTCAGCGTGCAGATTGGCATGTTCTGGGCACATTCAGCCCAAGAACATGCATTACCAGACACACACACCCTCTGGCCCACACAGCCACCCAGTTCTCCTCAAATCCTTGGTGGCTAAGCCGTGTGAGCACAGGAGGAGGAAGCAAAGAGAAGTCCGCAGCCGGAGTTTCTCCGAGCGCTCTCAGGGTGACCTTGACCTTGACTCTCGGGCCAGTCAAGTTCATCAACTAAACCAGGGGCCACCACAGCCACATGGGGAAGCCACGCAGGCCTGGAAGCTTCTATCAGGATGCAGACTGAGCCAGTCTCAGAGTCGGTCCCGTCCTCTTGCTCACTGCCTCCCTCCACGTGGGGAAATAGTGACATCTCCCCCTCCTCGCACTGGGGGAGGGGGGGAGAGTTTCACCAACTTGCAGAAAACCTGTGAGTGACATTGGCCTCCATTGTCACTCCTAGGGCTGCAGATTTTCTCCCCAGCTCGGGCTGAGGATTTCGGTCCTCTCTCCTGGGGTTCTCGTCCAGAGAAAGGCTTGCTGTTCGTTCCGTTTTCCTTCCTGCGGGAGCCAGTGCTGACAGGATTTTGCAGAGCCCTCCTGCCCACTCCTGGAATCCTCCCCGACCCGCTCATCTAACGCTCAACATGCACTCGCCACAGACAGCGAGCCCTAACCTCCCCAGATAAACAGCGCTGCCAGGAGAAATGCAAATCACGGCTCAGAAGCCAATCGTGGGTTTGCGGGGCGCATACCAATGCGGCTTTCCCCTTTGGCGAGCACAAGGCATATAGATGCTCTGCGTGAATTTGCCTCCCGACGGGTGGAAACATAACACCTGTTCACTATGGTTTCCCCTTCAGAAACGCAGCAGGCCCCACAGGGTCAGGTGCTGAGCCGTTGAGCACCAGATCCATGGAGGGACCGCACCTCAGAGCATCGCTCAGAGCAGGAACCGAGAAGGTTAGAGCCAGTCCAGAGAAGGATGCGGGCAAATCTCGAACCCGTGATCTAAGCTCCACCTCAAGCTTCAGAGGAGCTGGCAAATCGTTCAAAAGGAGCAGGTAAATTCCCTCTGGTTCCTTCCCCAAGGTTCTCTTCTCTTCAAAAACGAAGTGATGGCTGAGTCTGGGACATTCCTCTAAAATTAGTAGAGAGAGGGCACACCCACCCCGTTCTGTCTTATGTGCCCAGGCAAAGTCCAGCACATGTGTGCTGAGTGAAAAGTGTTAGGGAGTTGGGTGGGTGGGTGGGTGGGTGAGTAGATGGAGAGGCAATAGCTGTCACTCCTGACAGGCAGAAGAGAGGTAGAGAAAGATGGAAACCAATAAAAACATATTTTAAAAATAAAATCTATCTATATAAAAGCCTACACCCCCATTACAACTGGACGACCCACTGGTAGCTATGACGCACACTGACCACCAGGGGGCAGATGCTCAGCACAGCAGGCCCGGTGGTCAGTGCGCTCCCACAGCCAACCTCCCAGGGCTGGCCAACCTCCCACTATCCCTCTCCCCGGCAGGCCCCAATCGGCCCTGATTGCCGGCCAGGCCGAGGGACTCCACCTGTGCACGAATTTGTGCACCAGGCCTCGAGTAAATAAAGTAAAATGCTCCCGGATACGACACTGCGGATGCCTCGACATTGGACCCCAGAACAGCCAGAGAGTCCATGGCTACTGCTTTAAACCACCCAGTTTGTGGTAACTTGTTACTGCAGCTCTAGAAATGGAATACAGCGGGAACAGCCGCGATAAGATAAAGATCAGAGATGTTAAACAGCAATAATAAATAAAATAAGATATGGAAAGCTTGGCCCGGTTGTGGGGTTCTCTCCGAGCGGGGGTGGAGTTAGGCGATTCTGAAATGACCCCGCGTTTCCTATTGTTTTACATTTTTCTTTTCTTTTCAATATATTTTATTGTTTGTTGTTTTTTTTTTTACAGAGAGGAGGGAGAGGGATAGAGAGCTGCCTCCTGCACACCCCCTACTAGCGATGTGCCCACAACCAGGGTACATGCCCTTGACCAGAATCGAACCCGGGACCTTTCAGTCCACAGGCCGACGCTCTATCCACTGAGCCAAACTGGTTTCGGCTGTTTTACATTTTTCTAACCACCAAGAATTTATGAGTTTCATGCTGTTGCAGAGAAAAATAGAAGTGGGATTTATGCCTCGCCATTCAGGTAGCCAATTTCATAGACACGAGGCCGTTCTATCCTGTATCTGGAAGGTACACATTACTGTCTTCCTCTAAGAACTGGCTGAGTGTGGACAGAAATGGCTTAAGCAGGATAAAGACTATTTACTGAGGACCAAGATCAAACATTTTTACTAAGTGAGGAATGCCGAAGTCATTTCTATTAAATCAGGGGCGAGATAAAGCGCGCTGTCTGCACTGTCGATCAACGTGGCTTCGGAGCTGTGACTACGAGAGTAAGCCGGGAGAATAAATTGAGTTAAGTGCCGGCAAAGAAAGGAAAATATCTTCACTTACGGATGGCCGGGAGTGCACCTCGATAACCTAATCGATTTTAATAAAACCCTATTAAAATTAGTCAGAGAATTCAGTCAGAGAGGCGGGTACGCAGAGAAAGTGTCGATGGATGACAGCAATAAACGTTTGGGAAGGGAAATGGGGAAAATACCCCATTCGTAGTAGCAACAAACTGGACGAGTTCTGAAGATGTGTTTAGCAAGAAAAGAATTTTGACTCAACCAAGCTCTCCCCCATGAGACACCGTGACCCCAAAGCAAAAGAAAAGCACCCCCTATTTCTGTGCTTCATTATTACCTGCACCCCACCCCCCCATGCCACCACTGCCTGGTGGTTTGTGCCCAGTCCCTGGGCAGACGTCCATGCACTTCCCAATCGCCTTCACGCAGACCACAGACGAGGTGTCAGGCCTGGGAGAGAGCGGAAGGGGGGGGGGGGAAGGGAGGCGGGAAAGGTGGCCACATTCCGAGGGGGACCGGAACCCGGGAGTGTCCCAGGCTGGTACCTGCAAGGCCGGTTCTGCAAGCAGCCGGAGGGGCCCACCAGGAGCGGAAGCGGCCACTGCTGGCTGGCTCTCAGGCTGCGGGCACCTGTCCAGCTGGCCGGCTCCCGGGGCAGCTCGGTGTCCAGCCCGGCCAGGCCGGGAGGTGGGGGGGAGGGCAGAGGCTGTGGAGCTGCTTTATCACCCAACGGTGCTGAGCCCAGCGCCAGACACAGTTCCACCGCTGCTGAGGAGCAGGGGGATTGGGGTTTGGGACCAGCCGTGTCTGGCTGTCAGAGCGAGCCTGCAGGCAGCATCCTGTGACCGCGTCCCACACGCCATCATGTTCCTTGGGCTTTGAGCCAGGACTGAGGGCTGAGGGGGACGCTGGCTAAACCGCACTGTACACTGTGCTGGGCCCGCCCCGCCCACCTTCTTCCCATGCCAGTGTGCACCTGTGCACACACACACACACATGCATGCATATCTATGTGCATGCACACGCACACGCACGCATACACGTGCATGCACACATATACACACACATATATACATGCACACATACGCATGCACACATGTGCATATGCACACATTCATGCTCGCACACCCCTAACCCAGGCTCAGAGGGTGTTGGGCTCTGTGAACAGCCAGGAGAGCAGAGGGACCAGCATCTCTAACTCCTCCGGAGCCCAGAGGAGAGAGCAGCGCCGTTTGGAGTTTCACTCTCTCGGCGCTGTTCTGAGCAGTGGACACCAACACCATCGTCCCACTGACCCCATCCGCGCAGGCCAGGCGGGCGCTGGCAGAATGGCCTCTCACTCGCTTGCTCGCTCACTCACTTCTCCACCTCTCCCGGGCGTCTCCTTCTCCCAGGGAGCACCGGCCTCCTGAGCACACACACACTCCCCTGCCCCCCGCCCCCCCCCTTCCAGCCCCCAGGCTCTGGCCCTAGTCCCTCTCCGGTTCCATCCCCCTCGCCCACCCCCTCCCCTGGGCCTGCTCTTCATCAGGAGCCTCAAAGCACAGAACAGCCATCCATTTCCCAATCCCCCCAGCTCTCCCGCACCCCGACCCCCCACGCCCCCTGCTCTCAGCTCGGCCGAGGGCGCCTCCCAGGCCCAGGCCCAGTCTTCATTGTCCCCTGTTTGAAGCACTCACCAGTCCTCACTTCCCACAGCACACAGCAGGCGCTTAATAACTAGTCACTGCCTGCCCCGGGTCTGTAAATAAATCTTACAGGATCCACGCAGAACATATCGGTCTCCTCATCCCCTTAGGTCCACCTGACCCCCTCACCCCCCAAACTCTACCCGCGTCTGCTGGCATGTGGTGTCTTCACCTCTGGGCCTTGGAGGAGCAGGGATGGGGTCCCCGCTGGCTCTGAACACGTGGGGGAGGCTCCCGCTCAGGTACGGAGGCCTCTCCCACTGCCTCGGTTCCCCAGGGCCTGGTTCTGCCCGGAGCGCAGGCGGGCATGCTGTCTGCCACGGCAGTTACCCATAATGGCATCACCGCCCCGAGATGCCCCAAGCCCAGCGTTATGTTTTACGATGTAATGATTGGAGGCTGCTGTGCGCAGCCCGGCCTGCACCCCATCCCCCACCCTGAGCAGCGGCTGCTCCCCCGGGCCCCGTTCTGCCAGCCCAGGCACCTTCACGGTCCTCTGCATCGCTGCGGCGACGCACGGGCATTAACGTTCATGCCTCCCATCTGAGACAGGCCATAAACCCGGGAGGCAGGTGAGTGCGATCTCCAGGGCAGCCATGGGGTGACCTGAGTCCTTCAGGGTCCCCAAGACAGGCTGAGGGGGGCTGCCTGCCCTGAGCGGAGCCTCTGTGGCTTCCCCAAGGCCGGGCGGGGAGGAGGACAGAGGCCCGGGCCCAGGAGGGACGCTGTCCCTCTGCCCGGATGGCCCAGCCCGCAGAAGCCAGAAAGGGCTCCTGGGAAAGCGGCTCAGGGGGTCAGACAGAGCACATTGTAGCCCATCCCCTCGGGGCAGCCCCCCAGCAAGGCTCCCCATAACCTGTCAGGGGGCGGCAGGGGCAGAGGCAGGTCCGAGTGCCTGGGACCCGTGTCCCGGTCCATCAGCCACCCACACGCGCCCTCGCCCCGGCCACCAGGAGACCGGCGGCCACTTACCAGCGGCCTGCTGGGCGCTGGGACCCCCCTTGCTGTCACCCTCGCCGCAGCCCCCGGGAGAGGGAGGGCAGCGGGGACTTGGTTCCGGTTCCTGCAGGAGGAGACGGAGGCTGAGGGAGGGCAATTGCTCACCCAAGACACACCTGAGTGGGCAGGCCGGTCTGCAGCCAGGTGTTGCCCATTGCAAAGCCTGGGGTCTCCTGAGCTATTCGCTGCCTCTGCGGGGAATACACAGGGGCCGGCCGGCCGGGGAGGCGGGGATGGGTGAGGGGCTGCCCACCACCACGTGGCATCGGGGGAGGGAGCATCTGGACCAGCAGGTGTGGCCCATGCGCCTCTGCACTGGCCCGGCCTGCTGTGTGCCCGCAGGAACGGGCGCAGGCTGCCGGGTGCCCGCTGTGAGGCGGCTGTAATCAGGCTGGAATGGCCCTGAAGATGATCCCACACCGGCAAACCGCAGCCTCAGTGCAAAAACACGGACTCAGCCCGGGCCGGTGGAGCTCCGTGGATAGTGAACTGAGGGATCCCGGGTTCGATTCTG
>JAAGEH010001100.1:14561-34395 GCA_011751065.1 Lasiurus cinereus
CCCCAGACAGGGACGACCCCGAGGGCGAGGCCAGCCGCATGCAGGGAAGAGGCTGCTGCTGCCTGAGCAGCACTGAGCCTCCGCGAGGGAAGGAGCCTCCACCTGGATGTCCAGCAGAGGGGGGTGGACTCGGTTCATCCTCCCCCCACCCCCCGACAGCAGCTCCTGGGCCTCCCCCAAAGGGGAGTTACTGGGGTCACGGACAAAAAGATGGAGGAGCCCCTGGGGCACCAGGACGTCAGGCCCGGGCAGGGCAGAGCCGGGCCGGGCGGGGAGGCTGGCCTGCGGGCAGGGGCCCCGGGCACCTTGCTGCAGTCCCGGCGGCCGTCCAGGCAGTGGCAGCTGTTACAGTCCTCTGCCCAGGAGCTCCCGTGGGGGAAGGGCACCCCCTGGGACCAGCAGGACCTGCCGAACACGATCACTGCGGGGAGAGGAGGCGGGGTCGGCGGTGGAACTGAGCCCCCCAGAGACCAGGTCCTGCCGTGGCTCCTGGTGGTACCATCCCCCCCCCCACGGTGCTCACCACCTACCCTCCTGGCAGCGGGGGCCGGCGCGGCCCGGCGGGCAGCTGCAGCGGTAGCCGTTGATCTCGTCCACGCATGTGGCCCCGTAGGCGCAGGGCGAGGACTGGCACTCGTCAATGTCTGCGGAGGAGAGAGGCGGCCGCTCAGAGGCAGCAGGAGGCCAGCGCCCACACGGGGCCCGGGGGGCCGGCACCCAGGCCAGCACGGGCCTCCCTGGAGGTGCCCGGGCGTCTCTGAGTGGGGCCTGAACGGCCACCGTCACAGCCCGAGGCCTCACGGGCACCGGCCCCTCAGCCAGCCAGCACCTGGCCCAGCGGGTCCCCCCGTGACACACAGCCCAGGGGGCCCTGTGATTTCTGAGGGGAGCCCCTGGAGAGCGAGTTATTAACGGTGAACCTTCTGCGTTTCTTAGGGGTCCAGAGCCTCGTCTGCAGGATGTGAGCATGTACTGTGACGTACACTGCGTGGCCAGGTTAGGGTGACCTCTGAACGCATAGTCATCTGGCCACTCCGTGTACGTCCTATGTGATAAAAGGCTAACATGCAAATTGTCCCCTCGACCAGGAGTCGGCCAGCAGGCAGGCTGGCCAATCGCCCATGTCCTCTCCCCGTGGCCAGGCTTGCTGGACCCCACGTGTGCATGAATTCATGCACCAGGCATAGGTATATATATATATATATATATATATATACACATACACACACACACACACACACACACACACACACACATAGAGCGGTACCTCGAGATACGAGTGCCCTAACATACAAGATTTTTGAGATACAAGCCATCGAGCGAACGATTTTTGCTTTGAAATACGAGCAACAGTTGAGATAGGAGTCATCGTGCGGATCGGCCGGTTGCACACGACCCACCAGTTTACGGCGACTTGAGCATCTCATAGTTTCCCACGCCTCAAGGTTACGGAACGAATTAAACTCGTATCTCAAGGTACCACTGTGTATATATATATATATATGTATGTATGTGTATATATATATGTATGTATATGTATGTGTATATATGTATACGTATACATACATATACACATATATATATGTGTATATATATATACACATACACACTGAGTGGCCAGATCATTATGCGTTCAGAGGTCATCATCATCTCTGTGTATTTATGCGTTTCAGTCCTCCGTTCTGTTCTGAAACGTCACTGGCTATTTTTTCCCATCACTTCATAGGACTGTTCTTTTAACAATTTCTCCCTCAGTCCTCAACCATCCTTCTGTCCTTCCGTCCTTCCTTCCCTGTCCTCTGTCACGGGCGCCGTGCTCGGCGGACGCCTGTCTGGGCCAAGTGCACGGCCTTTTACCTTCCTCCACGTGAACAGGAGCTCACGCTCTGAATAATAAGGACCCCGTGTCCCAGGGGCCCAGGGTTTTGGAGATGCGTAGGAGGGTGTGGCCAAAAAGAGGTTGGGCAGCCCCAGAGCAAAGAGGGTGGACAGGGCACAGACAAGGGGGGACACGGAGGCCTGGCCTCCAGAAGGAGCTGTGCCCACACCGTCCTCCGGGTGTGTGGACTCTGGGGATCCCTGACTCTAGACACCCGCACGCCAGCCCCCCCGCCCGCCAGCGCCTCACTGATGCGGCAGTCGGGGCCCGCGAAGCCGGGAGCGCACTCGCAGCGGAACCAGTTGACACCGTCCACGCAGACGCCGCCGTTGTAGCTGCGGGGAGAGGGCGGGTGTCAGGGAGCCCCGGGGCGGACAAGCACCCCACCCGGGTCTCAGGGAGCCCCCAGGGCTGCACTCACCAGGGCAGAGGGTTGCAATCGTTGGTGTCTGCATCCAAGAAAGAGAAAGGAGGTGAGCGTGGCATCCACCACCCAGAGCCCCCTGTGCTGCAGCGGGGGGCGGGGAGAGGGTCCTGGGCACCACAGCCCACCCTGACCACGTGCACCGGCAGGTTGGGGTGAGGAGCAGAGGTGGCCTCAGAGGGTGACCTGGACAGCGGCCAGGGGGCAGGGCCTGGAGTGGAAGCAGGCGGGGCCTACAGTGGAAAGGGTAGGGCCTGGAGCAGGAGGGGCGGGGCCTAGATTGGGAGGGGTGGGGCTGGAGCAGGATGGGCGGGGTCTGTAGTGGGAAGGGCGGGCCCTAGAGTAGAAGGGGTGGGGCCTAGATTGGGAGGGGTGGGACTGGAGTGGGAAGGGTGGGGCCTAGTGTGGAAGGGGCGGGGTCTGCAGCAGGAGGGGCGGGGCCTAGATTGGGAGGGGTGGGACTGGAGCAGGATGGGCGGGGCCTAGAGTGGAAGGGCGGGGCCTAGAGTGGAAGGGCGGGGCCTAGAGTGGAAGGGTGGAGTCTGCAGCAGGAGGGGCGGAGCCTGCAGCAGGAGGGTCTGCAGCAGGAGGGGAGAAGGGAGGGACACGGGCGGGAGCCGGGCTGCAGGCTGCGTGGTTGGCAGGTCCACGGAGGCCAGGACACCCAGGGAGGGGAGTGGAGGCTGCAGAGCTAGCGGCCAGGGGAGCACAGCAGGTCTTGGGGTACAACTGTGCTTTGGTGGACAGGTGCAAGGGCAGGGGCAGGGGCAGGAGGGGGCGGCCCAGGGAGCCCCAGCCCACAGGCCCCCCGCCTCCCCGCCCCCGGCTCACTGTGGGTGCAGGTGCGGCCCTCCCAGCCGTCGCGGCAGATGCAGGAGAAGGAGTCGCCGCTGCCCACGCAGGTGCCGCCGTTGAGGCAGGGGTTGGGCAGGCAGCTGTTGTTCCCGGCTGCGAGGGGGCACAGGGGAGGGTGCTCTCCATGGGGCCCTGGACGGACCGCGCCCCCCTTCGGCCCCCCCCCGTCCCCTGCTCCCCCAGGCAGGGCGACCGGGCAGGGCCTCACCGAGGCTGCAGGTGCTGCCCTGCCAGCCGGGCGGGCAGACGCAGCGGAAGGTGTCGCCGATGTCGTAGCAGGTGCCGCCGTTGCTGCAGGTGGAGGCGTCGCACTGGAACTCGCCTGCGGGCACAGGGCGGCTCAGCGGGCACAGGGCGGCTCAGCGGGCGAGCAGGCCCGCAGGTGGGCAGGCGGGCAGGCAGGGCCGGGCAGGGCCGGGCGGCGGGCACTCACGCGAGTGGCAGGTCTTGCCCTTCCAGCCGTCCTCGCAGGCGCAGTAGAAGTCGTTGACCAGGTCGTGGCAGCGGCCGCGGCTGTGGCAGGGATCGGGGAGGCAGTCGTTGGGATCTGGGGGCGAGGACGCCGGTCAACAGGGGGTCACCGGCACTGGGGGGTGGGGGGTGGCCTGGGGCGGAGGCGTGTGGGGTGGGAGAGACGGGGCGGGTGGTGGGAAGGGTGGCCAGGCCCAGGCCGGAGCTAAGGGGGGTTGGGGGGATGGGACCCCGGGGGTGTGTGGGGAGCCCGAGGCCCAGTGCGGGGCGGGGAGGGTGGGGGGGGGGCCGGGCGGCGGGCCACTCACTGGTGTCGCAGAGCTCGCCCTCCCAGCCGCTGGGGCAGAAGCAGCGGAAGGCGGCCACCTCATCGATGCACGTGCCCCCGTTGCGGCACGGCTGGCCCAGGCAGTCGTCGATGTCTGCGGGAGGCACGCGTGAGCGGGGCCAGGGCCCACGGCAGGCCCTGCCCACCTCCCCGCCTCTGCAGGCCCTGCCCACGGCCACGGCCACTCACTCTCGTGGCAGTAGGTGCCCGTGAAGCCGCTGTCGCAGACGCAGGAGAAGTTGCCTCCGGGTTGGTTGACGCAGTGCCCGTGGGGGCCGCACACGTTGGAGGGGGCCCCGCCGGCCACCCCTGCCTCGAATCCACAGCTGTCAATCACTGCAGCAAGGGGGAAGAGGTCAGCAGGCCCCGCCCACCTCCCCATTTCCACCTCTGCAGGCCCCTCCCCGCCTCTGCAGGCCCCGCCCCTAACCCTAACCTCAACCCCAACCCCTCTCCGCCTCTGCAGGCCCCGCCCCATCCCCTCTCCTCATCTTCAGGCCCCCCTGCAAGCCCTGCCCCATCTGCAGGTCCCACCCCACCTCTGCAGGCCCCGCCCCACCTCTGCAGGCCCTGCCCCTAACCCTAACCCTAACCCCAACCCCATCCCCTCTCTGCCTCTGCAGGCCCCACCCCACCTCTGCAGGCCCCGCCCACCTCTGCAGGCCCCGCTGGGGCACGGCTCCCTGGGCACAGAGCAGTTCTTGCCGCCCACGTCCTCAGGGCAGGCGCAGTAGTAGTCGCCCTCCAGGTTGTAGCAGCGGGCGCCATTCTGGCAGGGGCTCGGGTCACAGAGGTCAATGTCCACCTGTCGGGCGGGGGGGAAGGGGGGGCATCTTGAGGGCGCAGCCCCCTGCTGGTTCGCGACGGGCCAGGTGTGGTGTCCCCTCGGCCTGGACACCTGGCCTCCGCGGCCAGAGCCCGAGGGCCGCCCACCGGGGCGTCCAAGCCCCGCAGCTGGACGGAAACACCTGGGCGGCCGGCCCCCCCCACGCCACCGGGCTCCGCGGCAGCCGCTTCCTCTGCCCCCGGCCGCATCCGGCCTTTGCCCCTCCTGCCGGCAGGAAGGCCGCTCGGACCTGCTCCCACAGGCCCGCGCCCGCCGCCCGGTCTGCGGTCCCGGCCAGACATGGCCCCGGGGCCCTGGGCCGGGCGGGACCTCTGCCACGGCCCCAGGAGGCCTGCTGGCCGGGAGCCTGCCCGGTGCCCCTGCGGCCCCACCGCCAGGCAGGTCAAAGGGAGGTGGGCGCACGCCAGCATCTGGAGAGCACCCCCCTCCCAGGGCCACGCGTGGCACACGCAGCTAGTCCCACACACAGCACACACAGGCACACGCAGCCAGTCCCACGCAGGCACACACAGCCCCTCACATGCACTGTACACGCAGCCACACACACACACACACACATACACACGGCACACACAGCCCTTCCCATGCACAACACACACAGGCACATGCAGCCCCTCATATGCACTGTACACGCAGCCACACACATACACACACACACACACGGCACACGCTGTCCCTCACATGCAGGCACATGCAGCCTCCACACACACACACACACACACACACAAGGCACACACAGCACCTCATACACATGGCACACGCAGCCCCTCATATGCACTGTACACACAGCCCCTCACACACACACACACACAGCACACACTGGCCCACACACACACACACACACACACGCAGCCCCTCACACTCAGGCCCCTGCACCCCACCCAGGGCCCCTCTCGGGAGGCCCACACGTCCCCCCTCGTCACAGACCCTCCCCCTCCAGGCAGTGCGGGGTGGACAGGCCACGGGCCAGGGCTCCGTCTGACCAGCGGGGACCCTTTGCCCTCCCCCCACCCTCCGTCCCGCCAGGCGCCCTGCACTTTGGGGCGGAGCCCCGGGCACTGCAGGGTGGGTCCCACAGCGGCCTGTCTGATCCCGGCCGGGGTGGGGAGGGGGCTGGCCGGGCAGCAGCAGGCCCCACAGGGCAGCCCCCCGCCCGCCCCCGCACGCACCTCGCAGAGCAGCCCCGAGAAGCCAGGGGGGCAGTGGCAGCGGAAGCCGCCCGCCAGGTCCTCGCAGAAGCCGCCGCGGCAGGGGCTGCTGGCGCACTCGTCCAGCGCGCGCTCGCAGTGCCGGCCCCCAAAGCCCCGCGGGCACACGCACTGGTAGCCGTTCACCAGGTCCTGCGGGCGGAGGGTGAGCTCTGCGGCGCCCGGGGCACGCACCCCCATTTCCCCGGGGGTCAGGTCACGCCACCCCCCACACTTCCTCCTGGGGGTCATGCCACCCCCACCTTCCCCTGCTTTCTCTTGGGGGTCACGCCCCCCCTCCTTTCCCCTGGGGGTCACGCCACCCAACGCCTCCTCCTGGGGGCACGACACCCCACCTTCCCCAGGGATTCACGTCACCCCCCCCCCCCTTCCCCCGGGGGGGACGCCCCCCCCCCCCCCCCCCCCCCGGGGGGGGGGGCAGGGCCGGCGGCCACACCTCACCTTGCAGGTGCCGCCGTGCTGGCACTGCCCTCGACAGTCGTTGATGTCTGGGGGACAGAGGGACGGTCACGGGGGGGGGGCCTGGGCGCCGCCCAGCCCCGCCCGCCGGCAGCCTGCCACCCATACTGACTGATGTGGCAGTCGGTCCCCTTCCAGCCCGGGATGCAATCACAGTAATAGCCACCAATCAGGTTTTTGCAAGAAAAAGCGTTAAGGCACGGCTTCCCTTCACACTCATTGGCGTCTGTGGACGAGACAAGAGGGCGCCATGGGGCCTGGGCCCCCCTGCCCCCGCGCCCGGCGCCCGCAGCCACAGCAGCACCAGCAGCAGCAGCCGCATGCACAGCCCCCACGCCCCATGCACACGCGTGCGCCACCCCCCGGGCCTCACCCAGCCGGCAGGTGGCCCCCACCCACTGCTGGGGGCAGAGGCACTCGAAGCCGTCCACCTGGTCCACGCAGGTGCCGCCCGCCGCACACGGGTTGGAGGCGCACTCGTCGATGTCTGCGGAGGGACGGGGCGGGCAGGGGGGCGTGTGGGCAGGGGCTGGGGGCGGAGGCAGCCGGGCACCGGGGTCCCCCTCCTCCCGTGGGGGAGGAGGGTCCGTCACTGCTCCCCTGGCCACCAAGTCCGCAGCGCCCCTCCTCCACCCACCAGTGGGCACTCACCCAGCGCGCAGGTGGGTCCGCTCCAGCCGGACGGGCAGTGGCACTCGAAGCCAGAGGGCACCTCGTGGCAAGACCCCCCATTGGCGCAGGGGTTAGAGGCGCAGGCGTGCTCGGCTGCGGGGGAACGGAGGCAGCGGTGGGCGGGACAGCCCGGGGCCCCGCCTTGGCAGAGGGCTCCCCTCCACCCCCAGGCCCCAGGGCGGGGAAAGGTGCGTGCGTCCAGGGAGAAGGAAGCCGGAGGGCCGGGCCCAGCGGGCCCCTGAGCGCCGGCCGGGCCGGGCCGAGGCCCACCTACCCCGCTCGCAGTTCTTGCCCGTGTAGCCGGCGGGGCAGACGCAGCGGTACTGGTCCGGCTCCGCGTTGATGCACGTGCCCCCGTTGGTGCAGGGGTGGTGGCTGCCACAGTAGTTCAGGTCTGGGGAGCAGGCCGGGCGCGCTCAGGGCAGGCACCCTGGCTCTGCAGCCTGGGGGCCACGGGGAGCCCCGGCCCCCGACCCCACCTGCCCCCCACCCCGGCTGCCCGCCGCTCACCTTTGTTGCAGAGCAGCCCGCCCCAGTTGGTCTCGCAGTTGCACTGCCAGGGCTCCACGCAGCTGCCGTGCACGCAGCCGGGGTACGGCACGCACTCGTCGCAGAAGCGGCCCTGCCAGCCGTAGTGGCACCTGGGGGAGTCCAAGGGCCCGGGGCCCAGTGGGTGGGTGTGCAGGGGTGGGGGGGGGGGACCCGGCCAGGGCGGGCATCCGGGCCTCCGCGCGCGCGCGCTGGAGCAGGCCCGTGGCCAGGCGGGGGTGACAGCCGGCCGGCAGCCCGGCCCGGCGCTCCCGGCCGCGGGCCAGGACAGTGGGCGCAGCTGTCCAGTCACTCCCGCCCGAGCTATTCTGGGACCTTCCCCCGCGCGGGGCCCCCGCGGTCAGGCGCCGGGACGGGAAGCCCGGCCGGGACCCCGGGCACGAGCGCGCCCGCTTGGCACCCAGGCCTGGGGCCTCTGGGCCTCACGGGCACCCAGGCACCCGGGCACCCAGCGGGCGGAGGACCAGGGCGCCCGCCCGTCCCCGGCGGTGTGACAGGGGCCAGGCGTGACCTCGCCCCAAACCCAGGAGCGGTCACTTCGCTCCCACAAAGCCCCACGGAGGGTCCGTCCCACGGGGAGGCCCCGGGCCCCCGGCCGTCCAGGGGCCAGACGCAGGCAGCCACTGGCCCGGAAGCCGCCTGCGTGCACTGAGACCTCTGGCTCCGAGGCCAGGACCCCAGGCTCGGCCCCGCCCTGCAGGGGGCAGCACCCCTCTGGGCAGGTGCGGGCGGAGGCAGGCAGCCAGGACTCGGGAGGAACCGGCCCCGGCCTGCCCTGCCCTGGGGCCCAGCGCTCGGTCTGGCTGGGCCCCTCGGTCTGGCTAGGACCTGGACGTCAGACGCCCCGAGGCCCTCCAGCCTGGCCAGGGCCCGGGGCCGCTTCCCGGACCTGCAGGCCCGGCGGGAAGGAGTGACATCAACCTCGCCGCCGCTCGCGTGCCGGCACCGCCTCGGGAGTGTATTTTTGGACAAGGAAGGAGCCACGGCCCTTCCTGGGCCGCCTCCCACCCGCCCGGCCCTCAGAGGGGACGCAGGGCACAGCCACGGGGAAGCAGGGGAGAGGGGCGCCCCCACCCAGACCGGGTGCCCAGATGGGTACTGTGGAAAGGGGGGTCCGCCCACCCCCACCCGGACCCTCCAGGTGGCCTGGGTGGGGCGGCCCCTCGGCAGGCCCCCCGCCGCCCAGCAGCCTCCCTGCCCAGGGCTCCGGGGCCAGGGAGGAGGCGGCAGGAAGGCAGGGCCATCTCCGCGGCATCCGGTGGGGGTGTCCTCGCTGAAACCTGAGCCACCGGCAGCTGGGCCTCACCCACAGGCGGCGGGGTGGGTGGGTGGGTGGGGAGGTGGGGGCTCCCCTACCCCCCAGGCGGCCCCAGGAGTCCCGCCCCTCAGCTTCCTGCCCGGCCCCTGGCAGCCGGGAGGGCGAGGCAGACCTGCCCTCTCCCACCTTCCTCCTCCCCGCTGGCTCCTCGGTCACGGCCAGCCACCCAGGCCACAGCATGGGCATCATGGCTGTGCACGGCACCGGGCAGGGCCGAGCGGGTGTGCAGGGCTGGGACCCGGCCGCCCGCTGTTCCTGCCCAGCCCTGGGCCCAGAGGACCCAGGCTCCCGGCCACCACGGTCAGCAGGCAGGCCTCGCCCTGGACAGCAGGACAGCCTCCCACCCCCTCTCACCGGGACATGGGCCCGCCCGGGCTACGTCCCTGCACCCTGAGGCCCACGGGGCGTGTCTGCCATCCCGCATGAGGGGCTGGCTCGGGGGGAGGCCCTCCCCCTGTCCTTTCCTGGGGCCAAGCAGAGTGGTCACCACCCCCTTCCCGGCGCCCACACCGCGCCCTCCTGTCCGAACGCATTCCTGTGCGACGCTGGGGAAGTTAACCAACCTCTCTGGTCTCAGGGTTCTTGTCTGAAAATGCACCGGGAAGCCAATGCACCCCACGGGGAGGGCTGGGGAGGAGGGAGGGTCCAGGCCGGGCAGAGCGCCCCACCCACCTGCACCTCCTGGCCAGCCTGCACCCCTCCCGAAGGCCCCAGGCCACCCTGGAGCCCACCCCTGCTGCCCGCGCACTGCCAGAGGGCCCTGCTCCAAGCCACTGGCCTGGGGCCCCGCAAGCTGGCCCCTCCTGCTCCTGTGCACCATGAACTGCCCACTCACTGCTCCCCGCACCCTCCCCAGGGTCTCTCCCACTATCCTCTTCCCCTCCCCCCGCCACGACCAAGACCCTCACGCTACACCTCGCTGCGCTGGCCGCCAGACCCCGAGCTCCTGGCCACCCTGGCATGGCTTCTCCCAGTGCCTCACCCTCAGCAGGAGGCCCGGCGGCTCTCTGCCTCCTGCCACCTCAGCCTGAGCCCCAATTCCGCCCTCGGGGTCTGTCAGGGCTTCCCTCCCTCCGAGGACCACCCCCGTCTCCGCCGATCCCAGGCCACTGCCGGCAGGAGGGAGGCCGCTTCCCAGTCCTGGACCTCCCACTCCTCTCTCCCCACCCCCCAACCTCAGATCCGCTCCGCAGAATCCGCAGAACCTGCCCACCTCTGCGCCTCCTGCTGGGCCACCCCAGCCCCGGCCTCCCGCCGGCTGCTCCTCACATCAGCTGCTGCGGGGGCTTCCCTGTCCCTAGCTCCCACCCTGAGCTCCAACCCCAGGCCCCCTGCTTCTCCGGGGCTGGGCACCCCCACCCTCAGGTCCCTCGGACAGGACTGCTCTGGCCACGCCAGCCCCCTGCCCCTGCCCCCCTGTCCCCGTGGGCCCCCCGCATCCCCAGGCTCTGGGCACAGCGTCTCCCCAGCACCGACGGCCAGCTGCCCGGAGGCAGGGCCCACGTCCGTCCGTCCGGATGCTCAGCGCAGCCCCGGGCCCACGGGCGCCCGCCACCCTCTCTGCTGCTGGGGCGGAACGAGGGGGCGCTGGGAGGGAGGAGGGGAGGGGGGCAGCCGGACTCACCTGCACTCCCCGGGCACGGAGCACCCCCCGTGGAGCAGGTTGCAGCCTTGTTTACACACGGCTGCGATAGAGAGAGGGGGGGGGCAGAGAGCCGGTTGCAGCCCGCCGTGGGTGTGGGGGGGGAGGGAGCCCCCCGCCAGCCCCCCAGCACCCCAGGGGCCGCCCCGGCCCACCTTCCTTGCACTCGGGGCCCATCCAGCCGTCCATGCAGGCCTTGTTGCCGTACTGGTCGCAGGTGTGGTGGCCGAAGAAGTCGTTGCGGGCCCGGCAGAACTTGTTGCAGGTGGGGCTGTAGTAGTTCTCGGCGCAGCGCACCCGCAGCTGCAGCTCCATCTGCGCCACGTGGCCGCTGAACTGCAGGCTCTTCCAGCGCTCCTCGGGGTTCACCATGCCCGCGTGCGACACCCGCTCGATCAGCAGCTCCTCTTGGGGGGGCGCAGAGTCAGGGGGGGCAGAGCCTCGCCCCGGCTCCCGCCCCACCCCCCACAGGCAGGCGGGGCGGGGTAGGGAGGTGGGGGCTCCCCTACCCGTGCCCCCTGGCTGACGGCCCCTCTACACCCATGCCCTGTCCCAGCAGGGGTCGGCCCTGACCCCGGAGACGCCTGGGGCTCGGCCTCCTGCCGGCACACCTACTGCCCGTCTTTCTTCTAAAACACATTTTATTGCTCTGACGGGGTGGCTCAGTGCATAGAGCGTCGGCCTGCAGACGGAAGGGTCCCAGGTTCGATTCCGGTCAAGGGCATGTATGTTTTTGTTTTTTTTAAATATATTTTATTGATTTATTTTTATTTTTATTTTTACAGAGAGGAAGGAAGAGGGATAGAGAGCTAGAAACATCGATGAGAGAGAGAGAGAGACATCGATCAGCTGCCTCCTGCACACCTCCCACTGGGAATGTGCCGCAACCAAGATACGTGCCTTGACTGGAATGGAACCCGGGACCCTTCAGTCCGCAGGCCGACGCTCCATCCACTGAGCCACACCGGTTTGGGCAAAGGCATGTATCTTGGTGGCGGGCACATCCCCACTGGGGAGCGTGCAGGAGGCGGCTGATCGATGTCTCTCTCTCATCGATGTTTCTAACTCTCTACCCCTCTCCCTTCCTCTCTGTAAAAAAATCAGTAAAATATATTTTAAAAAATAAAAGGACAAAAAATACATTTCATTGGTCTCAGAGAGGAAGGAAGGGAGAGGGAGAGAGAGAAACATCCGTGATGAGAGAAATCACCGACCGGCTGTCTCCTGCACGCACCGCACTGTGGACTGAGCCTGCACCCCGGGCCTGTGCCTTGACCGGGAACCGAACCCTGACCTCCTGGTTCATAGGTCAGTGCTCAGCCACGGAGCCCTGCCAGCTGGGCATCTACCGCCCATCTTTTTTTTTTTTAATATATTTTATTGATTTTTTACAGAGAGGAAAGGAGAGAGATAGTCAGAAACATCGATGAGAGAGAGACATCGATCAGCCGCCTCCTGCACGCCCCACAGTGGGGATGTGCCCGCAAGCAAGGTACATGCCCCCAACCGGAATCGAACCTGGGACCTTTCAGTCCGCAGGCCGACGCTCTATCCACTGAGCCACACCAGTCTCGGCAACTGCCCATCTTAAAGCGCCTTCTCTCTCCCCGGCCTCCGGGCCTCACCTCAAACCAAGCCACTGCATGGGGGTAGGGGCACGAGCGAGCAACCACGGGCACACGGGGACCGGGGCACCATTCCCTACACTTCTCATTGGCTTGGGATGGGGCTCAAAGCCTCCATGACCTACCCGGCCCCCCTCCCCCGGCCCTGCTGGCCTCAGCACCTCCCATCTGCCAGGCAGGGCCCAGGCTGCTGCCTAAACACAGCTGCTCACTCTGGCCCCAGGGCCTTTGCACATGCTGCTGCTGCTGCTGCCTGTGGTGCTGCCCGTCTGCCCAGGAGAAACCTCTCTGCCCTGCACCCAGGGCCCCCGCAGGGCAAGCACAGGGCAGCCCGCCTCGGGGCGTCTCGATGTCCCAGGTCAGAGAGGCAGAGAGGGGGGCCACGGGGCTAGAGAGCCTCCTGGGAGTGCCCCCCTCCTCTCTGCCACTGACTCGGCCCCGAACACCCCCTCACCCCTGACCTGGAGAACACAGGTGCAGCCGGACTGGGCAGGGGGCAGTGCGCACACGCCTCCGCAGATCGCCAGCGTGGCTGAGGCTCCCGGCAGCAGGGGCGAAAAGGGGCACAGCGCCCCAGCGGGCAGAGGGGGGGGGGACCTGGCCGGAGCCGGAGCCGGAGCGGAGCCGGGCAGCGTGCGGGAACTCACCATCGGGGGTGGTCTGGTTGTCCCAGTCCCAGGCCTCTATGATGAGCGTGAAGGACCGCTGTGGACACGGACGGGGGGGGTGGGGAGGGAAGGGGGGACAGTCAGGGACCCGAGCCCCAGCGGCCTGCCCTGAGCGAGGGGGACCTGCCCCACCACACCCCAGCCTGAGCCCCCACTCCACCCCCCGAGGACCACACTCCCCATCCCAGCAGCCCCCAGACCACGCTGGCAGGAGGGAGGGAGGGAGGTTCTTCCCACTCAGGCCTGGGGTCCCGGCTCCCTCAGCCAGCGGCCCTGACCCGTGGGTGACCCCGGCCGAGCAGAGGGAGCCGTGGCCGGAGCGGAGGAGAGCAGCCCCCCACCTTGGCTGGATGGGAGGGAAGCGGGGGGCTGTAGCAAGCCCACCTGCGAGGCCCCCCGGCCAGGCCCCGGCCCTGGCTCTGGAGGTGCCCCTCCCAAGACACGGGGTGCAGGGGGAGCAGCCCCCATGTAGCCTGCCTCACCGAGGGCCCCGGCTGCAGAGGCGGGAGAACGCGTCCGGGACCCCGTCCCCCCCCCACGCCCAGACCATCTGCCCGCAGGCCCCAGGCGACGGGTGGGGTGACGTCACTGCGCCAGCCCTGGGCCCGCCTCTGCAGGGGTAACCAGAGCCTTGTCACTCATGGCCCGAGCCTCTGAGGGGGGCGGGACTTGAACTCCCCCGGGTGCCTCTGTGGTTCCCGTCACACCACGCGGCCCCCGGGACCCAGGTGCCCCCAGGCTGGGAGCCGCACGCAGGGGCCAGGCTCCTCCCGTCGCCGATGGCCAGGCTTCCAGGCCCTGCAAGCTGCTGTGCTGGGACCTCAGCTTCACCCCCCGCCACGGACCCAGGCCCACCAGGCTGCTCCCCCCAGGCGGCTCCCCCTCATGAGCTACTCCCCCCTGCACAGGCTGCTCCCACCATGTAGGCTGCTCCCACCCCCTGGCAGCCTCCTGCTGACCCCCAGACCCAGCGCCACCCCACCTGGCCCCTCTCTGCCATGGGCATCAGTCACATCAGCCACACCCCCTGCCTCTGGACGCCCGAGGCTGGCCCTCGGAGACCCTCTCCTCCCCGGCTGCCCTCCCCCATTCGCCCCCGCGCTCACAGGACCCCAGATGATCCACCGGACCTCACACCCACCGGCTGGCACCTGGGGCCTGCACCTCCAGAAAGCACGGGCTGAAAGTGGGGAGCCCTCAGCTCCTGCCCTCCGCACAGCCAGCCCAGCACGCCCAGTCCACAGCCCTTGGCACACCGCGCCCGCCCTGGCACAGAGGCCGCCCGCAGGCCGCCTGGCCCTGGCCCTTCCACGTCTGGGGCGGCTGGAGCCCAGCCCCTCCAACCAAGCTTCCCATTTCATTCATTCGCTCGTCCCCTCACTCACTCCCTCGTTCATTCATTTATTCACTCATTCCCTTCACTTCCTCCCTCATTCACTCGCTCACTCATTCCCTTCACTTCCTCCCTCATTCACTCACTCACTCATTCATTCCCTCCCTCATTCATTCATTCACTCACTAACTCATTCCCCCACTCATTCATTCCCTCACTCACACACTCATTCATTCGCTCACTCATTCACTCACTTGATCACTCATTCATTCACTCACTCACTCCACCCACTCACTCATTCCTCATTCCCTCATTCATTCACTCACTCATTCCCTCCCTCCTTCATTCCCTCCCTCACTAACTCATTCACTCACTAACTCATTCCCTCACCCATTCATTCCTCCTGTCTCCCTCCTTCCCTCTGCTCCTTCACGCACGAAGCCTACAGAAGGCTCGGCTCTGCAGGGGACCCGGCCTCTGCCCGGTGGACAGATGACCCGGAGGAGCACCAGGGTAAGGAGCAGAGATGCTGTTCTAAGGGGTGTCCGGCCGGGCCCCCCAAGTTTCTGCTGGGACTGGGGCCGCAGAGAGCGAGGGAGGGGTCTCTCCACAGGACTGTGCACGGGACCCGGGGCCAGAGCAGAGCAAAGCGGGTGGCTGCGGGGGCCCTGGCGGGAGCAGGGAGCCGGGCCGGGGCTGCGGCCACCACCGCTCACCCCACCGCAGGGCAGGCCGGGCCGGGCCCGCTGCCCGCCCCACACCTGGGCACCGGGAGGGCGCGCCTCCGGCTCCCAGGAAACCCCACGCCGGCGCTCAGGTAGGGTTACCGCCACCTCGCCGAGCCCGGGCTCCGGTTACCGCTCCCGCAGGGCACGCGCCCGCCCGCCCACGGGGCCGCCGCCCGCCAGCTGGGCTCCGGGCACCTGCACAGCAGCCTGTCCCCCCGAACCTGAGCCTCCCTCCGAGCGGGCCCGCACCTCTGTGCCCGCACCTCTCTGCCCGGCGCCGCTGGGGACTCAGTTTCCCCACACCCAGCCCCCGGCTGCAGATGGGCAGGGTGTCCATCTGCAGAGAGCCACAGGCCAGGGTCCCGGGGCCCCAGGATGGGCTGGGGGGCGGGCGGCCTAGCAAGCAGGCAGAGGAACCCTGGCGGTCCTCTGCTCAGGCTGGGGGGGGGGGGCCTGGCCACAGCGGGCCAGCGGGGACCCTCCGCTCTTCACGGCAGACCCCCCCCACCGTCCACCTCCTCCCGGCCTGACCCCCACGGCCAGGCCCAAACCCCTCATCCGACCGTCAGACAGGGCCATGGGGCAGCAGCCCAAGGCCAGACCCAGCACCGGGCGTGCCACACCCCAGGGCTCAGGCCGCCTCATCCCGTCCCCGCCCACAGGCCAGGGCATCCCACACGGGGAAGGCCCAGCAAGGCCGGCGGTCAGCCCGCGGCGGCCAGGGCCCCAGCTCCAGCCTGGCTGGGTCTCCGCCCCATCCCCACCGGCCATCCGGCCCCCCACGGCGCGCGGGGCTGGTGTCTGCCGTGCCAGGAGCTCCGAGCACAGATACATTTCCTGAAACCCGAGCTGCAGAGGCCTGGTCTCTGCTGCCATTGTCACCCAGGGGAAGGGGGGAGGGGAGGGGGAAGGGCGCCTCCCACAAGGCGTGGGACCCAGGCGGTGGCAGGAGGGATGGACCGCAGGCCCACCCCACGCAGGAGTCTGAGGCCCACCCTCCACCGCAGAGGCCAGCTGGGGCCGCCTGCTCCGGGCCCAGGGTCCCCCAGCACCTCTGCCGATGGGCCTGTGAGCAGGATGCCACCAGGACTGGGCTCATCCTGGTCACACCCAGCTCACCGGGGATGGGGGTGGGGACCTAGCTCACCCAGAGATGAGGATGGGGATGGGGATGGGCATGGGGATGGGGATGGGGACCCGGCTCACCAGGATGGGGATAGGATGGGGATGCAGCTCACCCAGGATGGGCACCCAGCTCACCTGGGGATGCGGATGGGCACCGGGCTCACCCAGGATGGGGATGGGGATGGGCACCGGGCTCACCAGGATGGGGATGCAGCTCACCGGGAATGGGGATGAGGATGGGGATGGGGATGGGGACCCAGTTCACCTGAGGATGGGGATGGGCACCCTGCTCACCCAGGATGGGGATGGGATGGGCACCCAGCTCACCGGGATGTTGGAAATGGGACTTAACCTCCTGAAGTCGGGGATGGGACCCTACTTGGGCCTGGGATTGGAGATTCCTGTCTCCCCAGGACCACCTCCCGCCTCAGGCCTTGGCCCGGTTCCCCAAGAACCTTCGCATTGAGCCCGAGACGGTCGCTGAGAGCCACCGTCCCTTCCACGAAGCCCCAGCCTCAACGCTACAGGGACCCCTGCGCTGGCTCCCCACCCTCACTGCCAGGGGCAAAGCCGGACCCTTTCCCAGCCCACCCAGTGGCCCCCGTGGCCAAGCCCCCCGCTAAAGCAGGACTCCTGGGGGGAAAGTATAGGAGGGAAGCAGGGGCCGGAGTACACACAGGCCCCAGGAGGGGAGAGGGTGGGTGAGGAGGGAGCCGGGGCTCCACCAGGCCAGCCCCAGCTCCTTGGGGGGCCCGGGAGCACAGGGAGGGTGATGCTCTCTCCCCGGGGGCAGTGAGGTGCAGGCACAGGCTCAGCGGGCCCCGTGGGCGGGGGGCTCCTGGCTGCCAAGCCCCCAGTAACTGAGTGCCGTGTGGCCGGCTCTGGGCCCAGGTCTCACCAGACCTCCCATTTGGGGACACGGCTCTGACAGGCCGACCCCCGACACACACACACACACACACACACACATACCACATACCACATACACACACACCACATACACATACTACCCACATCACACACATACCACATACACACACATATACACACACGCAACGCACAAACATACATCACACACAGGTAACCACACACACAAACACACACACACCCCAGAGCACGTGATGGCCTCTAGGGACTCCGGCCTTTGGCTGGGCCGCCAGCGGGGGAGGGAAGGAGACCCGGCAGGCGGGGAGCAGGGCTGGGGGTCCCCGAAGCTGCAGTGTCTGAGGGCTCAGCCTGGCTGTGCTGTCAGAAACGGGGTCAGCCTCAGGCCCCTCTCCCCCATAACACACAGGGGCCTACGCCCACCTCTGCAATCCCTTCCACTCCGTTCTGCTGCCACAAGCGACCCCCAGCCACACCCGGGGGGGGGGTCACGGCCTCCAGCCAGGCAGCACACAGCCCCCCTCACTCCCTCCCTCGGGGTGGAGCCCCCCGGCTGCTACCCTGCACCTCCATCAGCCAATGCAGCCGAGCCCACCACCCACGGCCCCCGCCTCCACCTGCCAGCCCCGGCCCAGCTCCGGGCAACGTGCCCCTGACCCCTGGGGGGCCAGTGGACCGGGGGGGGGCACCCGTGGGGTGGGGTCCGGAGCGCAGGGGCAGCCCCCCATCCTGGCTGCCTCCACCTCCCCCCTCCAGGCCCCGGAAGGCGGAGCCTCAGTTCCACCTGGAACCACCGGGCGGTAGCCACCCGCTGCCTGAGGGCTGGGGGCAGGCAGGGCCCTGGGGGCGGCTCCCTGGGTTCCTTGGGGCCCCGTTCCACCTCCAGCCCCCCAGGTCCTCCTCCGGTTCCCACCCCGGGGATCCCCAAGTCCCCGCTGGCTCCCGGCAACGCTCCCGGGGCCGGGCCCAGGCCCATCCTCCGCTTCCTCCAGCCACCGCCAAGCGCCCCCGGGCAGGGGGGGGAAAGCCCTGGGTGCCAGGGGGGTGCCCGGGTGCCAGACGTGCCCCGGCTCCCAGGACGGAGCGGGACCTGCCGCAAGCCGAGGCCGCGGGGCCACGGAGGAGCCGCCGCCGAGCGGAAATACCAGGGCGCTGGCATCACCACCCGCTCCACGCCCGCCCGGTGTCGCCGCAGCCTCACCTCGGGGCGAGGAGGGGAGACGGGAGCTTGCCCGAACCCACGCTCCCCCACGGCCCCCGGTGCTCCCCCACCTGAGCCGGCCGCCCCTGGCACCCCCCTATCCCACCCCCCGGGACGTCGCGGGGGAAGCCGCTGCGAGGGGCACGAGGGCAGCTGCCCGACACCCAGCGCCCAGCACCCAGGGAGCCGAGGGCCGGGCCCCCTCCCCTCCCGGCCCAGGCCGGCCGGCCAGTGGGCCCCAAAGCCACGAGGGACACGTGTCGGCCCGCCACATTCCTCGGCGGCCGCCCTGCCCTGCCCCCGCGCCGCGGCTGCCAGCCCAGGCAGAAAACACATCCCCAGGTAGCGTTCCCCAGCCGCCCTGGCGGGGCCCCAAGTGCCGATGACAGGCTGCAGCTCTGCTCAGACCTGCCTGCCGCCCGCTCGCTCGCTCCGCGGGCTGTGGGGGCGAGGGGGCGGGCTTCACGGAACTGCCCCGGGCCCTCCCGCCCGGCCCTCCCTCCGGGCCCGCCCGCCTCGTCCTCGTCCTCATCCTCATCCTAGCAGGGACACGCTGCTCTCCGGAGGCCCTGGGGTCAAAGGCAGCCCCAGAAGTCAGCCGGGGTCAAAGGGGCAGGGCCGCCACGGCCAGGGGAGGGGCCGGAGACCGGCTTCCGAGGAGAGGGGTGACTCCTGGGGGGCGGCCTCCGCGCCCCATCTCGCTGGCCCGGCCTCAGCCGCCCTGTCTCCAAAGGGGCACCTCCGGACGGCGGGTCCGGTGGGAAAGTCCCGGGTCAGACGACCGGGCCTCCCCCGATCACAGCCTGGCACCCAGCTCCAGCGACTGACTCCCCGCGCCCGGGCCCACCCCAGCTGCTGTGCTCCTGGACCCCGCACCCTGGGACCCGGCCCCACCCAGGCCCAGGAGGGCGGCGGCCCAGGGAACCCCCCCGGGGTGCCAGGCCAGGCCTTGGTCCAGAAACAGGATGCAGCATCAGCCACCTGGAGGCCTGGGCCTGGCCACCCACACTGGGTCAGGCAGGCAGCCCCTGTCCGTCCGTCCCGGCCCTCATGCACCACGGCCTGGGGCAGCCCACCTCCCTCCTGGCGTGCCCAGGAGGCCCAGGGCTCCATCCCCCCCAAAAAAAGAGAGAGATAACAACAAAAGCAAAAGCCCACACAGACGGGGCCACAGAGGGACGGCACCATGGCCTCTATCTCTTCCCCTGGGGCAAGGGGTGTGGGGATGGAGAGGGTTGGGGGGGGGTCCAGGGCCAGCAGCAGAGGCTGCATGCAGCCTGCAAGCCCTCCTCGGCCCAGCCCCCCACCCCCACCCCCACCCGCACCCCATCCCCGGGCATCCAGGAAGCGGCCGGGCGGGCGAGCGAGCGCAGACTGGCTGCGGGCCCAGGGCGGCTCCGCCGGGACCTGCCCCGGACCGGCCCCAGCACGCGCGCCGCACATGCCTCCCCGCGGCCTGCCGGGGCCCAGGGCGCCCCCGCCCGCCCGGACACGCGCCGCGGGCCGCACCCGCCCCGCGCCCACCGCGACCTCCGCGTGCCCACGTGGCGGCCGCGGACCCGGCCCCACGGAGCACGCACCCTGCAGGGTGTGGAGTGGGGGGTGGAGAGGTGGGGG
>JAAGEH010001100.1:44395-62459 GCA_011751065.1 Lasiurus cinereus
GTGGGCAGAGCCGAGGGGCCTGCAGGACGCGGCGTTGCTCTGCCTCCACCCAGAGCAGTGGTTCTCAACCTTCCTAAGGCCGCGACCCTTGCATCCAGCTCCTCATGGGGTGGGGACCCCCAACCATGACATGTTGCTACTGTGATGCATCGTGATGTCAATATCTGCATTTTTTCCGAGGGTCTTAGGCGACCCCTGTGAAAGGGTCGTTCGACCCCCCCAAAGGGGTCGCGTCCCACAGGTTGAGAACCGCTGCTCTGGGGTCCCTGGGGCCACAGCAGCCTTCTGATCCCTGTCCCACCAGCCCCCTATCCTGGGGCTCCCCCTTAAAGCTCCAACCGCAGGGGTGCTCCCGGGTGCACCCTGGGCGAGTGCTCAGCTGGTGCTGGTGCTGGTGCTGGACACGGCACGGGGGAGTCTGGGGGCCACGCGGCCTGGCCAGGGGGCTTCCGGCCGGGCCGGGGTGCGGGCTGCCCAGGGTTTGGACAGAGCCGGCTGCGCTCCAGCCGAGCTGTGCTTCCGCCCAGTGGTGCGGTGCTAAATATAGCGCCAGGGAGGGGGTTTCCGGTTACAGGCCCCCCCACCCTCCCTGCCAAGTGCTGGGAAATCGATGCCAGTTCCATTAGGCTCGTCAGCCGCGCCTGCTGACCTGCTCCGGGCTGCAGAGGGAGGGGCGGGCTGCAGGGCCGGCCAGGGACCCTGCCCTCGGCCCCCCACCCTGCAGGGAGCCCAGGCCCGGCCGGGTGCCCCTCCGAGACGTGGGGCGTACCCCGGGGCAGCCCACGGGGGTCTCCACCGGACAGGACGGAGCTGCAGTACCTGGGACCCCCCCAGCAGCCCAGCCCTGCTGGCCCCTGGGACACACCACCCGCTCTCTGCCCCGCCCCAGCAGCTGGGCACTCACCTGGCTGGGCTCCCAGGAGGCCCCACCAGGGTCACGGCCAGCATTTGCATATAGGTGTGCTGCCTCCCGGGGTGGGGGTGGGGGTGGATCTGTTGGGCCTCCAACTGCCAGGCCCGGGGCTGTGCTGCTGGAGGAGGCTCCCCTACACGCACCCCCCAGGCCCAGAGGAAGGGAGGGGCCTGGTCGACCTCCACAACTGCTCCCAAAACACCCCCTGACTGGCCGAGGGAGGGGCAGGGCGAGCACGGGAGGGCGGGTGGGCCCCACAGGAGCCCGAGGCGGCGTGTCCCTCCCCCACACCATCCAGTCGCAGCCCAGGGCCCAGCCCTGGGAACACAGGGCCCCACGGCCCTGCTCCTGGCCACTCCGGTCCCCAGACCCGCCCTTCCTGTGGGGACAGCACCCCGGGGGGCTGACCAGAGGGTTTGGGGGCTCTGGGGAAGGGCCAGACCAGGTCACCACCCTCTCAAATGGGGCCCCAACCCCAGCTGATGCCTGTGACCATGGGGAGCAGCACCCACTCCCCACAGTGGGCTCCTGGGTGCCGGCTACGTGGGCAGCGAGTCCCCCTATGGCCCTCCCTTACCCCCCAGTGCTGGAGGCAGACAGAGGGCAGCTCGCACGGCCTGACCCTCCGGACAGGCAGGGTCTTGAAGACCACATACAGGCTGCAGGCGGAGGGAGGGGGCACCACACTCCCATGCCCAGGGGACCCGGGCTCTGGGGGTGCCAGCCCAGGCCACTGGGTGGGGACCTCGCTTCTCTAGGAGTGAGCCCCCTGGAATGCACAACCCACAGTTCTGCTCCCCCTCCTCTAATCCCCCCATGACCGAGGCTGGCTCAGCCAACACCCGGGAGGCCCCAGCTCACTCCGTGGCCCGGTGCCCACTGAGCGGCCCTCCCTGAGTGTATACCACCCTCGCCCCCTCACCCCCGGCCTGGCCTGCCCTGCCCTTTGGCACAGCCACAGCCAGGCTTGTGCTGCACGGAGTTGAGGGCCTCCTCCAGGCACAGCGCAGAGCCAGCGGACACCGAGGAAGCGACAGGAACCTTTATTGGGGCTGCAGGGGAGGTCGGGGGGGTGGTGGGCAGGGGGAGGCAGGCCGGGCCTCGATCCAGACCCTCTGGAGCATCACTGGGGAGCCAGGCCGGGGACCACGCTCTGGAGGAACCAGGAGATGGCGTAGATGACGCCGAGGGACTTGGGGATGCTCCGGTTGTCGGAGAAGGCCTGGGCGCCCCTCAGGGGCAGGTGCACCACCTCCACGGGCTCGGCCGCCCCCGCCAGGGACAGGTCAGGGAGGCACCTCCGCGTAGAGCAGGGTCTGAGTGGAGCTCGCCAGGCCCACGCCAATCCTGGGGGTGGAGGCGGCGCAGGCTGAGCCGCCGAGCGCCCCCCCCCGTGCCCTCTCCTGGGGGGCCCCTCCCCAATCCCGGGGGGGGCAGGACCTGGAGGCCCCCACCCCTCCATGCCGGATGGAGACAGGGCAGGCCCCCCAGCAGTGAGGGCCCGTGGCCAGGACCTGCACCACCCGGGGCGCTGACCGTGGTCCAGGCCCCCGGGGCCTGTGCATACACCACCGCCCTGAGCTGGAAAGGGGGTCCGAGCCCCCGGGGAGACAGGAGACCGGCAGCCCTGATCACAGGGGCTGAGACTCTGAAGGGTCCCCCCTGCCCCCACCGATGTGAGGCTGAGGGGGCTGCAGCTACTCAGCCTGGAGGACCGTCTGGGGCACCCCCCTCCCTGCCTGTTCCTGCCAGACCCCCAGCCAGGGCCTCCTTCCCAATGGACGGACGGTGGATGTAGCCCCAGTCGCCCTCCCAGGGCTGAGGTGTCTGCTGCCCGTGGGGCGTGGGCCTGGGAGGGCTCCCCACCAGCACCTGCAGGGCACCAGGCAGGGAGCGGGGGGCGGGGGGCAGCAGGTGCCGAGGCAGCCAAGCCCACGCCCAAGGGTCCTGGACCCGAGAGGAGCAGGAGGGCTCCACTCTCCATGGGTGGCGGCCCCCGGGGGGGAGACCAGCACCAAAGGCAGTGGCCCGACCGGCAGGGCATGGGGGCAGGAGTGGGCAGTGTAGGGACAAGCACAGAGCAGGGCACGGGCCAGTCTGGACCCCAGAGCAGGGGAGGGAGGCCCGCAATGGCCCGCCGGGGAAAAAGAAGGGGTGTCTGGGGGAGTATGTGGGGGGCCAGTGGGACCCAGATCGGCAGCAGCGGCCCCCCGGGGAGACGCAGGGAGCAGGCCCGGGGCCCGCACGCTCCCCCCCCTCCGGGAGGGCCCCTCGCTGACCTCGCCCAGCTGCTTCCTCTGCCCTCCATCCCCTTATCTCCCTCAGACCCTTCCTGACGGCCCTTTCCGCCGGCGGCGGCGAGGGCTGCCTTTGATGGAAGCCGTCTGTGGGGTTTCCAGTCTGCTTCCTCCGCTCTGAAGAGACGGCGGGCGGGCGTGGCCTGCGAGCATGCCCGGCCAGGCCAGGCGGACACCGCCCCTCCCCCTCCCCCAGCCGTCCCCCTCCGCTGCTGCTGCTGCTGGCCTGGTGACGGCCTGGGCCTGGCAGGTGAGCGGTCTGCCCGGCTCGGAGGCCCACAGGGACACTGCCCGCTCTGCACCACAGCCCCACGTCAATGCTGCTCCCCACCGCCCCCCACCCCCACCCCCAAATGCAAGTCCGAGCAGGCTGCGCTCTGTCCACGGCCCTCCATGGCTCCCAGCACGCTCGGGACCAGGCACAGCCCAGAGGCCTCGCTCCTGGAGCCCTTCTGAGGGATCCCCACTAGGACACCCCCACACCTGCCTTCCTCCTTGCCCACCTCCCAAACCAGCCGCTACCTCAGGGCGGGCCCTCGGCTCTCCCGGTGCCCAGCAGGCTCAGGGGACAGGTAGCCGCTGGCAGGCCCCATATGGAGGCGACTGCAGAGCACAGACAGAGGCCTTCCACCCAGACACCCAGCCCCAGCACGGACATCCTCCACCCCGTGCAACCTGGAGGACCTGTGCTCCCCTCCTACCCCAGGGAGGCCGAAGCTGGGGGAGGGGGCCCAGCCCACCACACCTGGGCGCCCCGGCGCTGGGCTGGGAGGTGGAGCCTAGGGGTGCAGGCCCGGCCTCCAGAGAAGGCGCCCAGCTCAGGGCATGCCGGGCACGGCGGCCCTCCTGCCCCGGACTTCCCCGAGGCCCGGACCACCGCAGGGGGAGCCCCTGGCAGGGGTGGGCTTCCCCCCAACATCCGTCCTGCAAAGATGGCCCCGGCGGTGGTCTCCTGGGATGTGTGTGTGTGTGTGAGGCGGGGGGAGAGGAGGTACAGTGGTACCTCGAGATATGAGTGCCCTAACATACGAGATTTTTGAGATGCGAGCCTTCGAGCGAGCGATTTTTGCTTTGAAATACGAGCAACAGTTGAGATAGGAGTCATCGCGCGGATCGGCCGGCTGCACACGACCCACCAGTTTACCGAGACGCGAGCGTCTCATCGTTTCCCACGCCTCAAGGTGACGGAATGAATTAAACTCGTATCTCGAGGTGCCACTGTGTTTGCATTTTGGTGAGGCTGGCCCTGAAGTCCAGTGTTCAGTGTCCAGGCCACCCCTCGCCCCCTGCCCCTGAGAGCTGGGCCTCTCCTGCCCGGGACGCAGCCTCCCCTCATTCCTGAGCCCCAGTCCGAGCAGATCTGTGACTCACCCCACCCCCAGGCCCCGTGCCTAATCCCACAGGAAGTGGAGGCATCTGTCGCGGCAGCTGCCCCCGAGCCCGTGCTTCCCCCCACCCCAGGCTGGGGGGCCCCGTCCGCCCCAGAACCAGTGCCCGGACCCCAGGTTCCGGCCTGGCTCACCATCCCACTGGGCCTCATCCCACTGGGCCCCATCCCTCCTCCCCCAACCCCTCGGTGAGAACGAGGGGCAGACACTGCCCGGCTGGCATTCCCCCCCTGCCCCGCCGTGGACTGGGCGCTCCGTGCCCCCGGCAGCCTGTGCCCTCCCCCCTCCCCCCTGGCTGCCCCCCCGCCCGTCCCGGCCCCTCACTTGTAGGTGGCCACGCGGAAGGGCTCGGATGAGGACAGGAAGTAGCAGCACTTGTCCAGGGCCGCCGGCAGGCCACCTCCTCCGGCAACGAGCCCGGGTGCTCCATCACGCCCTCCAGCAGCTCCGTCACCACCCCCACCCGGCCCTGCAGCTCCTCGGGCAGCGCCCGCTGCCTGTCGTCCCGCACGGACACCGGGAAGCGGGAAGCGGCGCTCCACCTCGCTCATGCACGCGTCTGCGGGAGGCAGGCGGGGTCAGGGCCGCCCGGAGGCCGCGTCCTCGTGGACCAGCCTCAGCTTCTCCGAGCCCTCCCTCCCTCCCTCCCGCATCTGCGTGCTAACCCGAGGACCACTGCCCCTCCCACCCCCCAGCATCCCTGCTCAGCCCGGGCCTCACCCCCAGCCTCACCCCCTGTCTCACCCTCTAACCTCATCCCCTCCGCCTCACCCCACCGCCTCACCCCCGTCTCACCACTAGGCCTTCTCCCCAACCCAGGCCTCACCCTCTAACCTCACCCCCATCTCACCCTCAGCCTCACTCCTAACCTCACTCCTAACCTCACCCCCGGCCTCACCCTCTAACCTCACCCTCTAACCTCATCCCCATCTCACCCTCTAACCTCACCCCCATCTCACCCTCTAACCTCACCCCCATCTCACCCTCTAACCTTACCCTCTAACCTCACCCTCTAACCTCACCCTCTAACCTCACCCCCATCTCACCCCCAGCCTCACCCCCAGCCTCACCCTTACTCCTAACCTCACCCTCTAACCTCACCCCCAACTCACCCCCATCTCACCCCCAGCCTCACCCCGGCTCACCCGGCCGGAACTGCTTCACCAGCTCCAGGTTCCTCCGGGAAGAGTTGTACAGGAGCATGATCACGCTGCAGGCGGGGGGCTGAGCTCAGGACAGAAGCACCCTCCCCTTCTCTCCCCTCCCTTCCCCGGGGGCCCTGCTCCCCGCATTCCCAGCGCCCTCCTCTCCCGGCAGCGTGGGGAAATGGGTGCCTGGCTCCGATGGGCGAGAGAGGCCCAGGCAGGGCCAGAGCTGACGGGGCCACACGTCCAGGCGAGGCCCCGCTGGCAGGAGGGGCGGTGGGGAGGGGGCGGGGAAGACAGGTCTGGAAGTTGGGGGCCGGCTGACCGAGAGGACACGTGTCCCTGCTGGCCAGCCGCCTGCTGACCCCACTCCCGCGGCCCTTCACACTGTCAGCCGCACCCCAGGGGCCGGGAGCCAGGCACCCACACGGCTCCTCTCCGTCCCACCGGGCGGCCCTCGGCGAGGGGAGGGGAGAGTGGGGGTGTTCGTGGGGGGACAGGCATGCAGAGGCAGGGCCCCCTGAGCATCGGAGGAGCCTGGGCTGGGCCCTCACCTGTTGGGCATCTTCATCAGGTCCCAGGACCTCTGGATGCCGTTCTGAAAGAGGCGGGTGGCAGTCGGGGCGGGCACAGGGCACAGCTCGGGCGGAGGCCCTCTGGAGAGCCGAGGCCAGACGGAGCCCGCACCGGCCCTGACCACGGGGGCCCGCTCCCAGGCGGGGTCTATGGAGCCAGCGCGCCCACAGAGGGGCTGGGCAGGGGGTGAGGGACAGCCCGAGAGCATCTTGGGCCCGGCACCCAGCACCCCGCACCGGTGACGCCCAGGGGCTGCGGAGGGAGGTGCAGGCTGGCACCGAGCGTGGGAAGGACCGAGGGTGGGCCAGGCAGGCCACACCTGGCCAGCAGGGCAGGGAGGGCCCCAGGGGGCGAAGCGGAGACCGGTTCCCATGGCTGAAGGTCCCTCAGGGCCCTGGACAAAGGGAGGGGGACCAGTGGGCAGGCCAGGCTCCCGAGAGAGCAACAGGGGTAGGTAGGGTGGCCCCCGAGCAGGGCGGGGGATCACACACAGGGCATAGGGATCCAAGGATGGTGACCAGATGTTGGACAACCTGTCCCCGCCCTGAGCACCCTGCCCTGGGCACCCTGCCCCCCCCGGGCACCCTGTCCCCCCCCCTGCCCTGAGCACCCTGCCCCAAGGGCGGCCAGGACCCCGGGAAGCACGCTGTAAGCCGGAGGCATGTCGGGCAGGGTCTGGGCAGAGCCTATGGGGCAGGCAGAACAGACAGGATGGGGTTCTAGCCGGCGGAGGGAGGGGCGGAGGTCGCCAGCATCTGCCGGCTGGACACCAGTAGGGGACGTGGACCTCCCACCTGGCCCTGCACCCTCTCCA
This sequence comes from Lasiurus cinereus, assembly GCA_011751065.1. Classification (NCBI taxonomy): domain Eukaryota; kingdom Metazoa; phylum Chordata; class Mammalia; order Chiroptera; family Vespertilionidae; genus Lasiurus; species Lasiurus cinereus. The sequence continues at coordinate 51,529 of JAAGEH010001100.1, forward strand.
GGACCCCTGTGGAGGAGGCCAACTCTGGGCCTTGGGCCCTGCCCTGTGGTGCCATCACCAGCCCCCGTCGCTGGGTCAGCCGAGGCCCGGGGGCTGCGGGCCACCCTGGTCTGTCCAGCACGAGATGGACATGGTCCTGAGCACGGGCACCCAGTGCAGGCAGGAGGGCGGGTGGGGGAGGGCGCCGGGCAGTTCCAGCAGGCATTCTGGCGGCGACGCCACAGGAAGAGGAAAGGGCATTCCCGGCGGGGGCCTCACAGGCGGGGGCCTCCCCGGAGGGGGGGCCCCCCCAGGGGGGGGGCCTTACAGGCAGGGGGCCCTCATAGGCGGAGGGGTCCTTACAGGCGGGGGCGCTCACAGACAGGACTCACAGGCGGGGCCCCAGGTGGTCCCAGCAGCCCAGCAGCCGGGCCTGGGTCTGAGCTGGCAGAGGCAGAGGATGGGGCAGCCTTGGTTCCCAAAGGGCAGGGAGGACGGTGCCCTGTGTGCGGCCGGCTGCCCGGGAGGCTGTCCCCAGGCACTGCCCCTGCAGCAAGCCCAGGCCTGCCTGCCGCCGGCCACCCTGGAGCCCCCCGCACCCCGAACCCTGCACCCCCCACCCCGGCCTCCAGGGAAGGCCTGCCCTGTGCATGGGCCTGCTGTGCGTGTGTGTGTGTGTGTGTGTGTGTGTGTGCCTGCCGTGCGCATGGGCCTGCCATGTGTGTGTGTGTGTGTGTGTGTGTGCCTGCCCTGTGCATGGGCCTGCCGTGTGTGTGTGTGTGCATGGGCCTGCCATGTGTGTGTGTGTATGTGCCTGCTGTGTGTGTGTGCCTGCCGTGTGCATGGGCCTGCCGTGTGTATGTGTATGTGTGTGTGTATGCATGGGCCTGCAGTGTGCGTGGGCCTGCCGTGTGTGTGTGTGTGTGTGTGTGTGTGTGTGTGTGTGTGTCTGCCGTGTGCATGGGCCTGCCGTGCCCCCGCCTCCCTCAGGGCGTGTCCCGGGTGCAGGGCTCAGAGACCCCTCAGCTCAAGATCAAAACGGCCGTCAGACTGTTAGGTCCAGGCAAGGCGGGTGCAGGGCAAGGTCTGAGGCTGCCACGGCCCAGGGCCCCCCTCAGGGCCCCGGCCGCTGGTGGGCCCCAACCTGCTCCTCCTCTGAGGCCCAGGGGGGCCCTGTCGCTGGTCCCTCTGTCTGTCCACGGCCTTGGCCAGGGCCGCTAACGACCGACGGCTACAGCAGCTCCGGCTGGCAGGCCCTGCCCGCCCCGTGGCCCGTGCCCAGCCCAGCGTGGCCCCACAGCTCAGCCCTGGGCACCAGCACCCGCCGGTGGGAATGGAGCCCCTGGGACCCCGGCCACAGGGAAAGTGGGGTGCGGGGGCCTCTCTCAGGCCGGGCGGTTCCGGGGGTCACTGTGCTGTCTGCGAGGACAGGAGGAGGACAGGAGGAGGGCAGGGGCAGCCCGCGGGGGCAGGCGGGGCTGCAGGTAACGGGCGGGGACCTGAGTGGACCAGCAGGTCCTGGAGGGGCGCACAGGAGAGGGAGTCAGCAGCCTCTCCTTCACCCACAGATGCTTCCTGGTGACCTGCTAGGCCCCCCAGGTCCCTTCCCCCCGGAAGAGGTGCGTGATCCCCATTCCCCGTGTCCCTCCCCCCACCGCGCTCTGAACCCGCAACCGTCCAGCGAGCGGAGGGAGCTGGGAGGAGGAGAGCCAGGCCCCGCCCTCCAGGTCCCGGGGGGAGCCCGCTGTGCCCGCCCCCACCTCCCTGGCCTGTGGATCCCGGGGACCCCCCCACCCACACCCCACCCATGGGGCCCGGGCCTCCCCCGCCGCTGGGACGTGGCCCCAGGAGGCACTGCCCGGGCGGGGCTGCCCGCTCCTCTGAACAGCTCCCAGGGCCAGGGCCGGTGTGGCTCAGTGGGTAGAGCCTCGGCCTGTGGACTGGAGGGTCCCAGGTTCGATTCCGGTCCAGGGCAGGGGCCTGGGTGGCAGGCGCATCCCAAGGCCGGGGGCGTGCAGGAGGCGGCTGATGGATGTCTCTCTCTCATCGATGTTTCTAGCTCTCTATCCCTCTCCCTTCCTCTCTGTAAAAAAATCAATAAAATATTTAAAAAATAAATAAATGGGAGGCCAGCGTCAGCCGGGGACCAGCCCGTTCTAGGCCGCAATCTTTTGATGATAAACCCGGCACCCTTGCCACCGAGGCCCCGCGGACTATTAAGATTTCCCCGTAGCGTGATGATTGCACCCACTTCCAATTTTTTTTTATTTTATTTTTAAAATATGTTTTATTATTGCCGAGACCGGTGTGGCTCAGTGGATAGAGCGTCGGCCTGCAGACTGAAAGGTCCCAGGTTCCATGCAGGTCCAGGGCAGGGGCCTGGGTGGCAGGCACATCCCAAGGCCGGGGGCGTGCAGGAGGCGGCTGATGGATGTTTTCATCGATGTTTCTAGCTCTCTGTCCTTCTCCCTTCCTCTCTGTAAAAAAATAAATGAAATATTTAATAAATAAATGGGAGGCCAGCGTCAGCCGGGGACCACCAGCCCGTTCTAGGCCGCAATCTTTTGATGATAAACCCGGCACCCTTGCCACCGAGGCCCCGCTGACTATTAACATTTCCCCGTAGCGTGATGATTGCACCCACTTCCAATTTTTTATTATTTTATTTTTAAAATATGTTTTATTATTGCCGAGACCGGTGTGGCTCAGTGGATAGAGCGTCGGCCTGCAGACTGAGGGGTCCCAGGTTCGATTCCGGTCAAAGGGCATGTACGTTGCTGGCGGGCGCATCTCCACTGTGGGGCGTGCAGGAGGCGGCTGATCGATGTCTCTCTCTCTCATCGATGTTTCTGACTTTCTATCTCTCTCCCTTCCTCTCTGTAAAAAATCAATAAAATATATTAAAAATATATTTTTTTAATTGATTTTTTTTTTGTTTTTGGTGATATGGGGGGGAGGGGGCCAGGTGGGAAGACTCTCTGCTCTGGCCTTTCGATCCCTTTTATTATTCAGACGCTGGGATACACCCATGACCTTGAAGCAGGATATTTTATTGATTTTTTTTTACAGAGAGGAAGGGAGTGGGATAGAGAACTAGAAACATCCATGAGAGAGAGACATCGATCAGCCGCCTCCTGCACACCCCCCACCACTGGGATGTGCCCGCCACCAAGGTCCATGCCCTTGACCGGAATCGAACCCGGGAGCCCTCAGTCCGCAGGCCGACGCTCTATCCACGGAGCCACACCGGTCTCGGCCCCACTCTCAGTTTTAATTTATGACCCGGCGTTCCCGAAGGAGTAACACTGTTAAGAAATCCGGTGGCCAGTGGAGAGTGCCCAGAAGGCAGCAGATCAATGATTCTCTCTCATCATTGATGTTTTTCTGTCTCCCTCTCCCTTCCTCTTCCTGAAGTCAATAAAAACATTTTTTTTTAAAAAAAATATATATTTTGCCGAAACCGGTGTGGCTCCGTGGATAGAGCGTCGGCCTGCGGACTGAAGGATCCCAGGTTCGATTCCGGTCAAGGGCATGTGCCTTGGTTGCGGGCACATCTCCAGTGTGGGGTGTGCAGGAGGCGGCTGATCGATGTCTCTCTCTCATTGATGTTTCTAGCTCTCTGTCCCTCTCCCTTCCTCTCTGTAAAAAAATCAATAAAATATATATTTTTAAAAAAGAAATCCGGTGGCAGATTTTTCCCTTTTCAGCATCGTCCGTTGAATCGGTGGAGTCGTCCCTGAGAGGGGTGTGAACATCTCCAGCGAGTTGACCTACAACGCCTTCATCTAATTCTTGGACGTGCTCGTCTTCTTAGACACAGAATCGCACGTCTGGGTCTGTTTATATAACGTCATCTGTAGACGCACTATTTCCAGAGGCGGCTCCGCTCACAGATCCGCTGCCGGCCACCGCACAGGGGATCTGCATCACCCCCGTTCCTGAGTGAAAACTGCTCTCAGGTCTGCCGGCTCCGAGTTTGACCAGCCCTTCGCCCTCAGCCCAGTCCTCTCATCTCCTGTGTGTGGTGAGAGAGAACGTTCTGGAACCTCCCCGCACATCACGGCACTTCAGACCTGTGTGCCCCACGGCCGATCGCAGAGGATGCGGCACGATCCCGAGACGTGGTCGAAATCCCCTCCGAGAAGGAGGATTCCCTGCCCAATGCGACATTCGGACTCATACTTCCTCTGAGGAACCTGTCTGTGGCCGGGATAGCATGACGGGGTGCCCTGGTGCGGTCCTCGGGAATGAGGAGTCGTGCCGACACCGGTGTGGCTCAGTGGATAGAGCGTCGGCCTGCAGACTGAAAGGTCCCGGGTTCGATTCCGGTCAGGGGCATGGACCTTGGTGGCGGGCACATCCCCAGTGTGGGGCGTGCAGGAGGCGGCTGATGGATGTTTCTGTCTCATCGATGTTTCTAACTTTCTATTGCCCTCCCTTCCTCTCTGTAAACAACCAATAAAATATATTTTTAAAAAATTGCCAAAACTGGTATGACTCAGTGGATAGAGCATCGGCCTGCAGACTGAGGGGTCCCAGGTTCGATTCTGGTCAAGGGCATGGACCTTGCTTGCGGGCGCATCTCCACTGTGGGACGTGCAGGAGGCGGCTGATCGATGTCTCTCTCTCATCGATGTTTCTGACTTCCTCTCTCCCTTCCTCTCTGTAAAAATCAATAAAATATATTTAAAAAACACAAAACAATTACAGTGGTACCTCGAGATACGAGTTTAATTCGTTCCGTCACCTTGAGGCGTGGGAAACTACGAGACGCTCGAGTCGCGGTAACTGGTGGGTCGTGTGCAGCCGGCCGATCCCTGCAATTACTGGTATCTCAAATGTTGCTCGTATTTCAAAGCAAAAATCGCTCACTCAACGGCTCGTATCTCAAAAATCTCGTATGTTAGGGCACTCTTATCTCGAGGTACCACTGTGTAACCAACAGCTGGAGTTGTGAGCCTGAACCTGTGGTCTGAACACATGCCTGAGGGACGTGGCTGATAGGGCTCAGGTGCGTGTAGTGGAGGAGGATCGGAACCCACAGGATGTAGTCAGCACCCTGACCCCGCCCTTCCTGTGCCTCGAGGCAGCGGCGGTGAAAGACAGACTGGCGGGTAGTGCATGCTGCTGTCGTTGTCTCCCCATCAGAGGACAGCGTCCCACCGAGACCTGGCTTTGCTCGCTGTCTGTCTGTTCGCACCCGTCACCGCCCCCACTCCGGGTCCCCTTGGCGGCCAGTCCCACCCTTGTCCAGCCCCACCAGGCAGGGGGCGTAGCCTCAGGTACCCTGACCTGGTGCCAGGATGGGGGCTGTGGCCTGAAGTCCCCCAGATGGGGTGGGGGGTGTGTGCCTTGAGGACCCCTGTCAAGCCCCGCTGGGTGAGGGGTGCAACCTCAGGTCCCCTGGCCTGGCACTGGGAAGGGGGTCCAGCGTCAGGACCCCCATCAAGCCGTGCTGGGAGGGGGGTGTGGCCTGAGTTTCCCTGACCCAGCCCTGGGGGTGCACCTTGAGTTTCCCCTGAGGGTTCGGGGGTCAGGGTGTACACCCAGGAGCTGATGGACGCCTCCGTGTCAGAGGCTCCAGGCCAGTGGGGGACTCGGGGTGCAGTTAGGGACTTGGGGCGCTCGAAGGTCACCTCATGGGAGAGGGAGAGGGGCTGGCAGGGCACCCAGGAGGCCCCGCTGGCTCCACCTTCCTTTTCTGTGTGTGGGGGGTGGGGGGAGGGGAGGGGGCAGCTGCCTGGGCAGGTTCAGGGGGGCTGGTGGCCATCGGCCTCCTCCAGAGCAGCCCCCCCCCCTCCACGGGGCGATAGGCGGTCGGCAGGCCAGGCTGTTGGTTGGCGTTTCCGGTGCGGCCGGTGGGGACATGGAGGGCAAACCAGCCTCATGTGTTCAGCTTCGGGCCCTTCCCTGCCCCGACCTTGGCCTGAGCCGCTCGGGTGGCCTGTCCTCCGACTGCCCCCTGCTCCCGGCTCAGGTCCGGTGAGGACCCCAGACCAGCAGGGGCCAGGGGTCAGCCCTCAGGCTTCCTTTCGGCCCCAGCGCCCCGTGCCAGTTCCTGCTCGGACTCAGGCCGTGGAGGCCGAGCGGCCCCCAGTCTGCCCTCGGGGAGCGGGGACCTCAGGCGGGAGCAGCCTCCCTCCCTCCCCCGCCTCTCCTTCCTCCAGACGGCAGGCCGGCCGAGGAGGCACCCACGCGGGAGGCCGCTGCCGGGTCAGGTCCTGAGCCACAGGCCGGCCTCACCCACAATGTCCTCAGGCACCCCCAGAATTGTGCCCCCTCCCCAATACCAGAGCACCTGGGCCCAGCCCATCCTGGCAGACATAAAGGGATCCACCTCGGAGGAAACGAGGAGGTGATGGTGAAAACCACACGGAAGAAGGTGGGGGTAGTAGGCACTTGGAGAGAATCATGGATCAGCTGCCTCCTGCCTGCCTGCCCCACCACCCTCGGGGATGGAGCCTGAATCCCGGGCCTGTGCCCCGACGGGGAGTCGACCCGTGACCTTCTGGTTCACAGGTCGACGCTCGCCCACTGAGTCACACTGCTAGGCCAGCATGCACTTTTTTAAAAAAATATATTTTATTGATTTTTTACAGAGAGGAAGGGAGAGGGATAGAAAGTCAGAAACATGGATGAGAGAGAGACATCGATCAGCTGCCTCCTGTATGCTCCCCACTGGAGATGTGCCTGCAAGCAAGGTACATGCCCCCGACCACAATCGAACCCGGGACCTTTCAGTCCCCAAGCTGACGCTCTATCCACTGAGCCAAACCGGTCCTGGCCAGCACGCCCTTCTTAACATGCTGCAAAGCTGAGGTCCCCTGTCAAACCCCATGGGGGCGGAGGAGGGCGGAGCCTCAGGTCCCTGCTGATGGCTTGTTAAGGCTCCTTAAGGGAACTTGGCCTCAGCTGTGGGTGCAGCCATCTTTGTAATGGAGTGAGGGTCAATTAGCATCTTCCCTCTTTATCAGATAGGCTGTTCTTTTTTTTTTTTTTTAATATATTTTATTGATTTTTACAGAGAGGAAGGGAGAGGGATAGAGAGTTCGAAACATCAATGAGAGAGAGACATTGATCAGCCGCCTCCTGCATGCCCCCTACAGGGGATGTGCCCACAACCAAGGTACATGCCCTTGACCGGAATCAAACCTGGGACCTTTCAGTCCGCAGGCCGATGCTCTATCCACTGAGCCAACCGGTTTTGGCAGATAGGCTGTTCTTTAAAGTCAGTGAAGCAGATGCTCAGGTGCCCAGCCACGAAACACCACGTTTCTGGGGCCCTGGAGGCTGCAGGGAGCAGGGGGATGGGGCTGCTCCCACGAGGGCACTTCCTCCAGGCGCTGAGACCCATCCCCTGGACCCTCTGGCCTTTTCCACACTCGAGGTACACTTCCTCCAGGCGCTGAGTCCATCCTCTGGACCCTCTGGCCTTTTCCTCACTCGGGGTACCCCAGCTACACTCCCCTTCGTTTTGACCCAATGCTCAGCTGGGCTCCCCAGGAGAAGAGAGGCTGAGAGGTCCCCGGGCCGAGGGCCGGCCCCAGCCTCCCTCCGGTTTCCAGGAGCCATCCGGTGGCCGTCCTCGGGGAGGGACGCAGACCCCCTAGGGCAGCGGACGGCAAACCGCAGCTCAGGAGCCACATGCAGCTCTTTGGCCTCTTGAGTGTTCTAACGCCACTTCTTCTAAACAGACGTGCCCAGGACAAAGACCAGCTTCTACACACGGGCCACGAAGTTTCAGTTGCACTGTACTTGTGCACCCGCACGTGGTGTTCTGTGGAAGAGCCACACTCAGGGGCCAAAGAGCCGCATGTGGCTCAAGAGCCGCGGTTTGCCCACCACTGCTCTAGGGTCATCCGGGCCGCCACTGTCCGGGCATCTGGCAGGGCTCTGCATTTCTGCCTCTCGCTGCACCGCCCAGGTCAGGAGCCGGTCAAAGCAGGCACGCCGGGGGGCAGCTGCAGCCCCTTCCCCCGGACGTGCCGTCGCTGCCACGCGGTCTAACTGGGTGCTGACCCCCAAAGGCAGGGCTGTCCTGCCGAGGCCTCCCTTCCCCGGCCCCGCGTTAGACGCTGGGAGCTGCGTGCCAGGCCTCCTCCTGGCTGGCCCCCTCCCCGTGGGGGCGCACATCCCCCAGCGGGTGGACGATACCCTAACACCTGGCCGGCCGAGCAGGGCTTTGCTCCGCCCTCATGCATGAAGGCCGGCTGGGCTGGGTATAGAATGCTTTCTTTTTAAATATATTTTATTGATTTTTTTACAGAGAGGAAGAGAGAGGGATAGAGAGTTAGAAACATCAATGAGAGAGAGACATGGATCAGCCGCCTCCTGCACGCCCCCCACTGGGGATGTGCCTGCCACCAAGGTATGTGCCCTTGACCGAAATCGAACCTGGGACCCCCCAGTTTGCAGACCGATGCTCTATCCACGAGCCATCCCGGTTTCGGCTGTTTTATTTTTTTAAAAAAAGAAACATGTTTTTGCCGAGACCAGTTTGGCTCCGTGGATAGAGTGACGGCTTGCGGACTGAGAGGTCCCAGGTTCGATTCCGGTCGGGGGCATGTACCTTGCTTGCGGGCACATCTCCACTGTGGAGCGTGCAGGAGGCGGCTGATCGATGTCTCTCTCTCATCGATGTTTCTGACTTTCTATCTCTATTTCTCTCTGTAAAAGATCAATAAAATATATTAAAAATAATAATAAAAAGAAACATGTTTTTGTTTGTTTTATTTAGAATATATTTTTATTTCAGAGTGGAAAGGAGAGGGGGGGAGAGAGAGAGAGAGAGAGACATTGATGATGAGAGAGAATCACTGAGGGCCACCTCCTGCACGCCCCCTCCTGGGCACTGAGCCCGGGCCCTTGACTTTGGGACCCCATCCGAGGCCTCTGTTCTGGCTACCGAACCGAACCAGGCCGGCCGGGGGAGGGTTCCCGGTCGGGGAGTCGCATTCCTGCCGCCGGTGGGAGGCTTTGCTTCCTGTCTGCGTCCCTCCCCATGGCTGCCTCGAGTCCCGGCCCTCAGGAGGCCTCCGTGGGGACCCCCTGGGGACCTGGGGAGTGTCCATCTGGACCAGGAAAGGGGGTGCGTCTTGCTGTTGCCTCATCCGGACCCACTGCCCGCGTCTCGGCTCCCGGATGCTTGAGCTCCTGGGGCGGCGGGCGAGCCAGGGTCCCGGTTCCCATGCCGTGGCGGGCGGGGGCCCTGCTGTGTCTCCTGTGGCCGTGTCTTTGGCGGCATCTGCGTGACGGTGGTTCCCCGCCGCTCCTGTCGGGGTCTCGGTCCTCTCTGTGCCTCACGATGCCGTCGTTTCTCTTCACGTGTGTGTGCATGTCAGAGAGGAAGGGAGAGGGAGAGAGAGAGAGACATCTGTGATGAGAGTCATCGACGGGCTGCCCCCTGCATGCCCCCCGCCCCGCAAAGGATCGAGCTGCAACCTGGGCCCGTGCCCTCGACTGGAACCGAACCCGGGACCCTTCAGTTTGCAGACTGACGCTCGCTCCGCTGAGCCACACCGGCCGGGGCGTGGCGCTGTCACTTTACAATGGACTTTCTGGCCGAAACCGGTGTGGCCCAGTGGATAGAGCGTCGGCCTGCGGACTGAAGGGTCCCAGGTTCGATTCCGGTCAAGGGCATGGACCTTGGTGGCGGGCACATCCCCAGTGGGGGGCGTGCAGGAGGCGGCTGATCGATGTCTCTCTTTCATCGATGTTTCTGACTTTCTATCCCTCTCCTTTCCTCTCTGTAAAAAAAAAAAAATCAATAAAATATACACAGTGGCACCTCGAGATACGAGTGCCCTAACATACGAGATTTTTGAGATACGAGCCGTCGAGCGAGCGATTTTTGCTTTGAAATAGGAGCAACATTTGAGATAGGAGTAACCGCGTGGATCGGCCGGCTGCGCACGACCCACCAGTTTTTTTTTGTTTTTTTTTAATATATTTTATTGATTTTTTACAGAGAGGAAGGGAGAGAGACAGAGAGTCAGAAACATGGATGAGAGAGAGACATCCATCAGCCGCCTCCTGCACGTCCCACAGTGGAGATGTGCCCGCAAGCAAGGTCCATGCCCCCGACTGGAATCGAACCTGGGACCTTTCAGTCCGAAAGCCGACGTTCTATCCACTGAGCCAAACCCGTCTCGGCACGACCCGCCAGTTTACCGAGACTCGAGCGTCTCATAGTTTCCCACGCCTCAAGGTGACGGAACGAATTAAACTCGTATCTCGAGGTGCCACTGTATTAAAAAAAAACAAAAACGACCGCCCGCTTTTCCTGTGGGTAGCTCTCCGTCTTCACCCTCCGCGTGCGCGTCCCGCTGTTCCCAGCCCGTGGCGTGGCACCCGGGGCCGGGGAGAGGCCATTGTTGCCAGGCCTGGCACAGGCTGGGCTTCCTGTCCCCCACCCTGGCAGGGCGCCCCCAGGTCCCAGGGCCTGGGCCGGCCAGAGCCAGGCTGAGCTGGGCAGCAGCGGGCCCAGGAGTCCCCTGGCCAGGGCAAGGGGGTGCCGCGTGGGGAGGGGGTGGCCCTCCTGGGGAGGGAGGGGTAAGGGGTGCAGGACAGGCCCCCCCAGGTCGGGGCCGGCAGAGAGCGTGTGGCATGCGGAGACCAGCGGTGACCTCACCGGGCCCACACGGGCCGCGCTGACCGTGCCTCCCGAGGCCCCTCTCCCAGCCGCCCGCCCGGCGCCCCTGGGTCTCGAAGGGAAGCGGCTCAGCCGGGAGCCGGCGCGCTCGGCCCTTCAGAGGCGCAGCCGCCGGAAAGCGGGGCCGGGAACAATGGCTGCGTGTGACAGGCCTTCCCCTCGGGGAGAAAATAGCGCCGCGGACGGGACTTCCTGCGTTTGTGCTGCCGGGCGGACCGCGGCCTCCCTCAGCGGCGCGGCGGCCAAGTCTGCCCGGCCCACGGACCGGCCGCACGCTGGGCCCACGGCCCCTCACTCCCGG
>JAAGEH010001101.1:0-14402 GCA_011751065.1 Lasiurus cinereus
AGGTGAGGTAGATAAGTGATCAATCAAAGGACTTGTATGCATGCATATAAGCATAACCAATGATCACAGACACTGGGGGTCGGGGTATGGCTGAGAGGGAGGGGGGGCAATGGGGAGATATGTATAAAAAATTAATAAAAATTAATAAAAAAATTAAAAAAAGAAAAAAATAATAAAATGTGTTAACATTAGCCGAAACCGGTTTGGATCAGTGGATAGAGTGTCAGCCTGCAGCAGACTGAAGGGTCCCAGGTTTGATTCCGGTCAAGGACATGTATAGCAGTTGCAGGCGTGTCCCCAGGGGCGTGCAGGAGGCAGCTGACCAATGTCTCTCTCTCACTAATGTTTCTAACTCTGTAAAAAATCAATAAAATATATTAAAAAAAAAAAGACTAGTGAGCTGAAACAGAGTGTAGGAGAGAGAACAATGGCACATGAAACATCACTTTTCACCATCACCTCCTATTTTCCTGTAGTACCCCATCTCCAAAGTTTCTTCAACTCCATTGGATCTCATCATCTACTGTGTTACTACCTTTTAATTGTTCATCTCCTCCATCATGTCCTCACTTCCCTCTTTAACCAGCATAGATCCAAGGTCCACTGGATCTATATTAAACTCCTTTTAGCTTCATACCATTTTTCTTTCCTCAAACATTAACACTTCCTCTCTAATCCTCACTCTTCATTGAAGAACTACCTATTTCACTAAGAAAATAAAAGCAAACAATAGAGAACATCCACAAGCTCCCAGCACCACATCTGCACAGCCACTATACTTGTGCCACATCCTTGCTGGCTGTCCATCACCTGGACTGAAGGCCTTTCTACAAGTACACAAACTCCATTCCCTTTAACCTTCTCTTGCAGTTTCATTCTTTCTCCTTCATTAGTCCCATCAGCATAAGAAATTGCTGTAATCTCATCCATTTTAATCAAGTCTTCTCTTGACCCCACTTGCTCCTCTAGCCACCACCACACTTTTCTGATCTTCTTTCTAGCACAGCCACTTTTACTCATTGTCCTCATTTCCTCCACCCCTCCCCATTACCCCACCAAATGCTCTAAATTCTCTCCAGTCAGGCTTGTGTCACCATCCCACTAAAACTGTCTCAATTGCTACATCTTTCACCTTGGTAAATTCAATAGTTAACTACCTCTTGTTTATCAGACCTATGGACAACTTTTGAGCACTTTTCTTTCTCTACACCAGTGGTTCTCAACCTTCCTAATGCCACGACCCTTTAATACAATTCCTCATGTTGTGGTGACCCCCAACCATAAAATTATTTTTGTTGCTACTTCATAACTGTAATTTTGCTACTGTTATGAACTGTAATGTAAATATTTGATATGCAGGATGTATTTTCATTGTTACAAATTGAACATAAATAAAGCATAGGGATTAATCACTAAAACAATATGTAATTATATATTGTGAAATATTTATTTCTAATTACAAATAAATGAAATTTTGTCTTGAATCGTGGTGTAGCATGGGTAACAGTCTTAATATGACAACAGTAAACTACATTGCTACATTTTGCTACACCGAGGAGCGGTGTGTTGGTTCCTAAGACCATGGGAAATAGGTGTTTTCCAATAGTCTTAGGCGACCCCTGTGAAAGGGTCGTTCGACCCCCAAAGGGGTCGCGACCCACAGGTTGAGAACCGCTGCTCTACAGCCATGCCACTGCTCTGCTCATATTCCTCCCTTGGCCTCCAACACACGCTGTCGGAGTCTAAGTCCCTTTAGTGAGGCAGGGGAAAGGACCTGCATGCTACTGCATGTCTGCCTCATGCCTGCCTCTTGCCAGCCCACCTCCACTCCATTCTCCACTTCCTCCCCTACCTTAATCTCTCTGCTCTAGCCACATTTGCCTCCCTGCTGTTCCTCAAACATACCTTTTCCTTAGGGACTTTGCACTTGTTATTCCTTCTGTTTGGAATGTTCTTCCTCCAGAATCCTCTTAACTTGCTCCTTTCTCTCCTACAGGTTTCTGCTCCAAAGTCACCATCTCCAGAAGGCCTTCCTGCTATCCATTCAGCTGTCCCCATGGCCTCTTACTGCCACTTAGCACTTCATATTCTCCTTTTCCACTTCATTTTCCTCCATAGCACTTATCTTCATCTGATATCCTCCATATTTCTTTGACTATTGTCTCCTCCTACTGTGCAAGCTTTGTATTGCAATAATATGTTCAGTATCTAGAAAGTGCCTGGCACATAGTAAGCCCTCCATGAATATTTGTTGGGTGAATGAAAAATCTGCAGAGCGGGATCATGTAGTAGGGTATTGTAAGTTCCCGTAGGCAGCTTGAACTTTATTTTAAACTAGAAGCCCAGTGCATGAAATTTGTGCATTGAGGGGTCCCTCAGCCCAGCCTGCACCCTCTCCAATCTGGGACCCCTCAGAGGATGTCTGATTATCTCTTGCAATCTGGGACCACTGGTTCTCAAGTGCTCACTTACCTGCCAGCCTGACTGCCCCTAAACCCTCTGTCTGCCTGCCTGATCACCCCTAACCGCTTTTGTCTTGCCCCACACCCGGTGCCAGGATTCCCTCTTCTGGCCAGTCGCAGGCATCCAGGACCCAGGCTTCCCTCCCTCTGATTGGCTGCAAGCACCTAGTACGTGGTCAGACTTCACCCAGGCCAGCCGTAGCCACAAGGGACCGTGGGTGTGTGGCTTTGCTCAGGCCAGAGCTGCAGGTGCCCAGGACCATGGGGCAGGCTGCTTGTCCCTCTCTCGCAGGCACAGGCATAGCTGCTGGCGACTGATACGATGGGGTGGGTGGCTTGTTCCTCTCCCAGGCCGCAGCCTGGCTGATCCTCATTTCTCTTTCCCCAGTGTTGAGTGTCTGAGCCATTATGACGTGATGGCATGAGGGCATGATGACATTTGCATATTAGCTCTTTATTAATAGGATGTGAAGGGGAGTCATTTGAGAGTATATAATCTGACTTAGAGTTTTAAAAAACTATTCTGGCCCTTGTGTGGAGGGAAGACTGTAATGGGGTAAGAGTGGCATTAGAGGGCAGTTCAAGGCTGACCCAAAGTTCAAGCAAGAAAGATAATGAGCCGAAACTGATTTGGCTCAGTGGATAAAGTGTCAGCCTGTGGACTGAAAGGTCCCGGATTGGATTGCAGTCAAGGGCATGTATCCTGGTTGCGGGCACGTCCCCAGTAGGAGGCGTGCAGGAGGCGGCTGATCAATGTCTCTCTCTCATCGATGTTTCTAACTCTCTATCCCTCTCCCTTCCTCTCTGTAAAAAATCAATAAAAATATATTTTTTTAAAAAAGAAAGAAAGTTAATGAGCATTTGAGTTAGAGCGGGACAAAGATCAGATTTTAAAATATATTTTGGAGTTACAGCTGACAGACTTGTTAACAAATTAGATGAGGGGTCTGAGTGAAATAGAGAAACTGAGGATAACGTGTAGGTTTTGGCTTCAATACTTAAACTTTCTGAGCTTGTTTCCTCTTCTGTAAAATGGGTGCAATTAGAGCATCTCCCTTGTAGGATTGTTGTGGAAAAGGCAGTAGAGGACATGGAGTGCTCACAGTGTCGGGCACATTGTAAACACTCGGTAAACGTTAGCTCTTGTTATCTCCCAAAGGAAACTGGGATTCCTGGCTTCCGCGGCAACAGGGTTACAAAAATATCCACCCACACAGAGACTGAAAAAAAGAAAAACTTTTTTGTGTGTGTTTGTGTGGAGTGTACTCTTACCCTCTCTTAAAAGATAGATTTTTACTCTATTTTACAGAATACTTTACATTAGTGTTGGAATATTTTAATTGCACAGACACATAAAGGATTCCTCACATTTCAAAAGAATTGTAAGTATCTTTTAAAGTAGTGTTTGTTCATTTAATATCTAACAGGATGAGTAATTGAAAACTGAAATTACAAACCCCTGATGATTAAAAAAACAATCAAAATGTATGACAAAGTATACCTGAGTAATGAATTTTTTAAAACAGGTTATTTACTACATTTTTATACACCAAAACCTAAAATACCACACTGCCGGGTTCAATGCAGGACACCTGTCAACACTGTTTGTCAGTGTTTCACTCAGCTTTCTGCAAAGCCAACACCCAAGCCTCTTTGGCAGCTGTGGCCTGTCCTTATTTCCCCCTGGAAAACTGTTTTAAACTTAGTGCAGATAACATTCTACCTCTATTACAATTAGCAGCTTCTCTCAATTAGAGTCACCTGGTTTGGCGAGTGCTGGTGTGAGGTAACTGGGTATCTTCTTTCAAAGCCTCCAAATGTGGCCTTCAGGTAGTATGTGAAAGCTGCCTGTGGGGATTTTAGGAGCTGCTTTGGTCCTGGGACTTTCCTGCTAGCAGCTTCTTCTTCCTCACCAGATCTTCCTAATTGTTGGTGATCTGGACTCACCCAACCATTCTTCTTCTCAGTCCCCAATCACACTGGGAAATCAGTGAGGGCTTCTTGAATCTGTGATTCTGTTCCTTCTTTATTTTATTGAATTTTTTATTTTTTACAATTTCTTTATTGATTAAGGTATCACATATGTGTCCTTATCCCACCATTGCCCTCACCCACTTCTCATGCCCTCAGCCCCTGTTGTCTGTGTCGATTAGTTAGGCTTACATGTATGCATACAAATCCCCCTAACCACCATCCTTTCCTACCTTCCCTCTGAGGTTTCACAGTCTGATCAATGCTTCTCTGTCTCTGGATGTGTTTATGTTCAACAGTTTATGTTGTTCATTATATTCCATAAATGAGTGAGATCATGTGATATTTATTTTTTCTCTGTCTTATTTCACTTACCATAATGCTCTCCAGTTCCATTCATGCTGTTGCAAATGGTAAGAATTCCTTTTTTTTAGTGAAGTGTAGTATTCCATTTTGTAAATGTACCATAGTTTTCTGATCCAGTCATCTGCTGATGGGCACTTAGGCTGTTTCCAAATCTTAGCTATGGTGAATTGTGCTGCTATGAACATAGGGGTGCATATATGCTTTCTGATTGGTGTTTCTAGTTTCTTGAGATATATTCCTAGAAGTGGGATCACTGGGTCAAATGGGAGATCCATTTTTAGTTTTTTGAGGAAACTCCATACTATTCTCCACCGTGACTGCACAAGTCTGCATTCCCACCAGCAGTGCATGAGGGTTCCTTTTTCTCCACATTCTCAGCAGTACTTGTCGTTTGTTGATTTGTTGATGATAACCATTCTGACAGATGTGAGATAGTACCTCATTGTCATTCTGATTTACATCTCATGGGTGATTAGTGACTTTGAGAATGTTTTTATATGCCTCTTGGCCTTCTTCCTGTCTTCTTTCAAAAAGTATCTATTTAGGTCCATTGCCCATATTTTGATTGGGTTGTTTATCTTCCTTTTGTTAAGTTGTATGAATTCCCTGTAAATGTTGGAGATTAAGTCCTTTTTGGTGATAACATTGGCAAATACGTTCTCCCATGCAGTGGGCTTTCTTGTTGTTTTGTTGGTTTCTTTTGCTGTGCAAAGTTTTTTATTTTGATGTAGTTCCATTTGTTTATTTTCTCTTTAGTTTCCATTGCCCTAGAAATGGTATCAGTGAAAAAATTGCTTTGGCATATATGTCTGAGATTTGCTGCCTGTGGATTCCTCTAGTATTTTTATGGTTTCCCATCTTATGTTTAAGTCCTTTATCCATTTTAAGTTTATTTTTATGTATGGTGTAAGTTGGTGGTCTAATTTCATTTTTTTGCATGTATTTGTCCAATTTTCCCTACACCATTTATTGAAGAACCTGTTTTGATTCCATTGTATGTTCATGCCTCCTTTGTCAAATATTATTTCAGCATAGTGGTTTGGATCAATTTCTGAGTTCTTATTCTATTCCATTGATCTATATGTCTGTGCTTATGTCAGGCTGTTTACAGTAGCAGGCTGTTTTGAGAACAATGGCTTTGTAATACAGCTTGATATCTGGTATTGAGATCCCACCTACTTTGTTCTTCTTTCTCAAGATGGCTGCAGCTATTTGGGGTTTTTCTAAATTCCAGACTAGAGTTCTGGTTCACAAAATCATGCATGACCCAATGGGGGTCATCAGGACAGGCTGGTGAGAGGTGGGGCTGTGAGTGGTTGGTGGGCAGGCCCTGGCCCTGATTGAGGTGGCGGGGTGATCCAGGAGATGGGCAGGGGAAAGGCACAATTGGGGTCCAGATCAGGCTGGTTGTCTGCCACAGTGAGTGTCAAAGCCACAGGTTATTCTGGTCATTCTGGTCATTCCACAGCTCCAGTTGCTGGGCCTTTATATATTTAAATGAATTTTTGGAAAGTTGGTTCTAGGTCTGTGAAATATGCTGTTGGTATTTTAATGGGGAGTGCATTAAATCTATAAATTGCTTTGGAGAGTATGGACAAGTTAATGATGTTCATTCTACCAATCCATGAACATGGTATGTTCTTCCATCTGTTTATGTCTTCTTCTATCTTTTTTTTCAGTATCCTGTAGTTTTCCAAATACAGGTCTTTTACCTCCTTAGCTAAATTTATTTCTAGGTATCTTTTGGTATGATGGTAAATGGGATTGCTTTTTAGTCTCTCTTTCTGTAAGTTCACTATCGATGTATAGAAATGACAATTTTTTTTTAAATTTGTATCCTGCTACATTGCCAAATTCATTTATTAAGTCTAATAGTTTTTTGATGGAGTCTTTAGGGTTTTCTATGTAAAGTATCATGTCATCTGCAAATAAGGACAGTTTTACTTCTTTTTTTCCAATTTAGATGTCATTTATTTCTTCTTCTGGTCTAATTGCAATGGGTAGTACTTGCAGTACTATATCAAACAAGAGTGGTGAGCAGAAACTGGTTTGGCTCAGTGGATAGAGCATCAGCTTGCAGACTGAAAGGTCCCAGGTTCGATTCCGGTCAAGGGCATGTACCTTGGTTGTGGCCACATCCCCAATGTGGGGTGTGCAGTAGGTAGCTGATCGATGTCTCTCTCTCATCGATGTTTCTAGCTCTCTGTCCCTCTCCCTTCTTCTCTGTAAAAAAATCAATAAAATATATTAAAAAAAATAGAGTGGTGAGAGTGGGCATCCTGTCTTGTTCCTGATCTTAGGGGAAATAGTTTTAGCTTTTACCCATTGAGTATGATGTTGGCTGTGTGTTTATCATATATGGCTTTTATCATGTTGAGGTATGATCCTTCTATTCCCACATTGCTGAGAGTTTTTAATAAGAAAGGATGCTGGATTTTGTCAAATGCTTTGTCTGCATCAATTGATATAGCTATGTGATTTTTATCTCTCAATTTGTTTATGTGATATATCATGTTTATTGATTTGCGGATATTGTACCATCCTTGCATCCCTGGGATAAATCATACTTGGTCATGATATATGATCTTTCTCATGTACTGATGGATCTTATTTGCTAGAATTTTGTTGAGGATTTTGACATCTATGTTCATGAGGGATATTGGCCTATAATTCTTTTTCATTGTGTTGTCTTTATCTGGTGTTGGTATTAGGGTGATGCTGGCTTCATTGAATGAGCTTGCAAGTGTTCCTTCTTATTGAATTTTTGGAACAGTCTGAGGAGGATAGGTTTTAGTTCTTCCTTGAATGTTTGGTAAAACTCCCCTGTGTAGCTGTCTGGTCCTGGGCTTTTGTTTGCTGGAATCTTTTTGATGACTGCTTCAATTTCTTCCATAGTTATAGGCCTATTGAATTTAGATTCTTCCTGATTGAGTTTTGGGATGTTGTATTTTTCTAGGAAATTGCCTATTCCCTTCAGGTTGTCCATTTTGTTGGACAGAGTTGTTCATAGTGTTTTTTAACAATCCTTTTGTATTTTGTTGGTATCAGTTGTTATTTTTCCTCTTTCATTTCTGATTTTGTTTATTTAGGTCCTCTCTCTTTGCTTCTTGGTGAGCCTGGCT
Organism: Lasiurus cinereus; assembly: GCA_011751065.1. NCBI lineage: Eukaryota > Metazoa > Chordata > Mammalia > Chiroptera > Vespertilionidae > Lasiurus > Lasiurus cinereus. The sequence continues at coordinate 7,922 of JAAGEH010001101.1, forward strand.
AGAGCTTCATCAATCTTGTTTATCCTTTCAAAGAACCAGCTCTTGGTTTTGTTGATCTTTTGTATTGTCTTTTTGGTCTCTATATCGTTGATCTTCGCTCTGATCTTTACTCTTTTCTCCCTTCTGCTTACAGTGGGCTTTTCTTGTTGTTCTCCTTCTAGCACTTTGAGTTGTAGGATTAGGTACCATATTTTCCAGCATATAAGATGACCCCCAACTTTTCCAGTTAAAACATAGAGTTTGGGATATACTCGCCCTATAAGAGGACACCCGGTGTATAAGACGACTCCCTACTTTTGAGAAGATTTTCCTGGGTTAAAAAGTCATTTTATATGCTGGAAAATATGGTAATTTATTTCCATTGTTTCTTGTTTTTTTTGCGGTAGGCTTGTAGAGCTATGAACTTCCCTGTGAAGACTGGTTTCACTATGTCCCAGAGATATTGGATTGTTATGTTTTCATTGTCATTTGTTGCCATGATGTTTTTTATTTCTTCCTTGATCTCTCTGGTAACCCAGTCATTGTTTAATAGTGTGCTGTTTAGTCTCCAGGTGTCTGATTTCTTTGCATTGTTTTTATTGTAGTTGATTTCCAATTTTATGCTCCTGTAATCTGAGAACATGCTCGATATGACTTCTATCTTTTTTAATTTGAAGGGATTTGCCTATGACCCCTCATATGGTCTGTTTTTGAAATTTACCCATGTGCACTGGAGAAGAATGTATATTCTTTGGCTTTGGGGTGAAATGTTCTGAAGATGTCAATTTATTCCATCTGTTCTATTGAGTTATTTATGATTGATGTTTCTTTGCTGATTTTTATGTCCAATGGTGATAGTAGAGTATTAAAATCTCCTGCTATGATTGTATTGCTGTCATTCTTTCCCTTGATATCCTCCAGGAGGTTTTATGTATTTGGGTGCTCCTGTATTGGGTGAATATGTGTTTAACAGAGTTATTTCTTCATGTTGGATTGCTTCCTTTAGTATTATGAAGTTGCCTTTCTTATTTCTTTTTATGTCCTTAATTTTGAGAACTAATTAGTCAGAAATAAGTATTACTACCCCAGCTTTTTTTATTTCATTTACATTTGCCTGAAAAATCTTTTTTTATCCCTTCACCCTCAGTCTGTGTTCATCTTTTTTTCTGAGGTGGGTTTCTTGTAGACAGCAGATATTGGGTCATGTTTTGTTATCCAATCTGTTAAATTATGTTTTTTGATTGGGCCATTTAATCCATTTTCCTTTAAAGTTATTATTAATAGATATTTGTTTGTCATGATATTTTTTGTTCTTTTTTAAATATTTAATAAATCTTTATTGTTCAGCATATTACAATTCTTCCCCTTTTTCCCTCCATAGTTCTCCTCCAACTGGTTCCTACCCCACTCTCCCGCCACACACACACTGTCTTCACCATAGGTGTACGATTTTTGTCCAGTCTCTTGTCCCCAAACCCATTTCACAATGAGAATTGTCAGTCCACTACTTTTCTATGCCCCCGATTCTATTATATTTACCAGTTCATTCTGTTCATCAGATTTTTAATTCACTTGATTTTTGATTCACTTGTTGATAGATATATATTTGTTGTTCATACTTTTTTATCTTTACCTTTTTCTTCTTCTTTTCTTCTTAAATAGTACCTTTCAGCACTTCATATAATACTGGTTTGGTGTTGATGAACTCCTTTAGCTTTTTCTTATCAGTGAAGCTCTTTATCTGCCCTTCAATTCTGAATGATAGCTTTGCTGGGTAGAGTAATCTTGGCTGTAGATTCTTGTTATTCATCACTTTTAATATTTCTTGCCACTGCTGTCTGGCCTCCATAATTTCTATTGAGAAATCAGCTGACATTCATATGGGTGCTCCCTTGTAGGTAATTAACTGTTTTTCTCTTGCTGCTTTTAATATTCTCACTTTGTCTTTTGCTCTTTGCTTTTTAATTATGATGTGTCTTGGTGTGGTCCTCTTTGGATTCCTTTTTTTTCAGTTATTTTTTTTTAATTTTTATTAATTTTTTATACATATCTCCCCATTGCCCCCCTCCCTCCCATGCATACCCCAACCCCCAGTGTCTATGTTCATTGGTTATGCTTATATGCATGCATACAAGTCCTTTGATTGATCTCTTATCTACCTCACCTAACTTTAATCTTCTTGCTGTAATTTCACAGTCTGTTTAAAGCTTTACTGTCTCTGTATCTATCCTTTTGTTCATCAGTTTATAATGTTCTTTATTATCCCCCAATGAGTGCAATCATGTGATGCTTCTCCTTCATTGACTGGCTTATTTCACTAAGCATAAGGCTATCCAGTTCCAACCAGGTTGCTGCAAATGGTAAGAATTCCTTCTTTTTAATGGCAGCATAGAACTCCATTGTGTAGATGTACCACAGTTTTCTGATCCACTCATCTGCTGACAGGCACCTAGGCTGATTCCAAATTGTGGCTATTGTAAATTGTGCTGCTATGAACATAGGGGTGCATAAATCCTTTCTGATTGGTGTTTGTAATTTCTTAGGATAAATTCCTAAGAGTGGTATTACAGGGTCAAATGGGAGATCCATTTTTAGTTTTTTGAAGAAACTCCATATTGTTCTCCACAGTGGCTGCACCAGTCTGCATTCCCACCAACAGTGCACAACGGTTCCTTTTTCTCCACATCCTCGCCAACACTTGTCGTTTGTTGATTTGTTGATGATTGCCATTCTGACAGGTGTAAGATGGTATCGCATTGTCGTTTTGATTTGCATCTCTCAGATGATTAATGACTTTGAACATGTTTTCATGTGTTTCTTGGCCTTCCTTCTGTCGTCTTTTGAAAAGGTTCTATTTAGGTCCGTTGCCCATTTTTTTATTGGATCCTTCATCTTCCTTTTATTAAGTTGTATAAGTTGGCTGTAGATTTTGGAGATTAAACCTTTATCAGTGATAGCATTTGCAAATATGTTCACCCATGCATTGATCTTTTTTGTTGTTTTGTTGATGGTTTCTTTTGCTGTGTAAAAGCTTTTTATTTTGATGTAGTCCCATTTGTTTATTTTTTCTTTAGCTTCAATTGCCTTTGGAGCAGTATCAGTGAAGAAGTTCTTTTGGCATATATCTGAGATTGTGCTGCCTGTTGATTCCTCTAGTATTTTTATGGTTTCCCTTCTAATGTGTAAGTCCTGTATCCATTCTGAGTTTATTTTTGTATTTGGTGTAAGTTGGTGATCCAGTTTCAATTTTTTGCATGTATCTGTCCAATTTTCCCAACACCATTTATTGAAGAGGCTATCTTGGCTCCATTGAATGTTTATGCCTCCTTTGTCAAATATTAATTGAGCATAGTGGTTTGGGTGGATATCTGGGTTCTCTATTCTATTCCATTGATCTATATGTCTGTTCTTGTGCCAGTACCAGGCTGTTTTGAGAACAGTTGCTTTGTAGTATAGCTTGAAGTCTGGTATTGAGATCCCACCTACTTTATTCTTTTTTCTCAAAATTGCTGTAGCTATCCTTGGTCTTTTTTTGTTCCATATGAATCTATGAAGAATTCTTTGTAGGTCTGTGAAATATGTCGTTGGTATTTTAATGGGTAGTGCGTTGAATCTGTAGATTGCTTTGGGTAGTATGGACATTTTAATGATGTTGATTCTCCCCATTCATGAGCATGGTATGCTCTTCCATCTGTTAACATCTTCCTCTATCTCTTTTTTCACTGTCCTGTAGTTTTCTGCATAAAGGTCTTTTACCTCATTAGTTAGGTTTATTCCTAGGTATTTTAATTTTTTTGGTGCGATGGTAAATGGGATTGCTTTTTTAGTTTCTCTTTCTATAATTTCACTGTTAGTGTATAGAAATGCCACAAACTTCTTAGCATTAATTTTGTATCCTGCTACATTGCCAAATTCATTAATAAGTCAATTAGTTTTGGAATGGAGTCCTTTGGGTTTTTTATGACAATATCATGTCATCTGCAAATAAGGACAGCTTTACTTCTTTTCCAATTTGGATGCCTTTTATTTCTTCTTCTTGTCTAATTGCAATGGCTAATAATTCCAGTACTATGTCGAACAGGAGAGGTGAGAGTGGGCATCCCTGTCTTGTTCCTGTTCTTAGGGGAAATGGTTTTAGTTTATGCCCATTGAGTATGATGTTAGTTGTGAGTTTATCATATATGGCTTTTATGATGTTGAGATATGATCCTTCTATTCCCACTTTGCTGAGAGTTTTTATCAAGAAAGGATGTTGGATTTTGTCAAATGCTTTTTCTGAATCAATTGATATGACTATGTGATTTTTATCTCTCAATTTGTTTATGTGATGTATCACATTTATTGATTTGCGGATATTGAACCATCTCTGCATTCCTGGGATGAATCCTGCTTGGTCATGGTCTATGATCTTTCTGGTGTACAGCTGGATCCGGTTTGCTAGAATTTTGTTGAGGATTTTGGCATCTATATTCATGAGAGATATTGGCCTATAATTCTCTTTCATTTTGTTGTCTTTATCTGGTTTTGGTATTAGGGTGATGCTGGCTTCATAAAAGGTGTTTGGTAGTATTCCTTCTTCTTGAATGTTTTTGAGTAGTCCGAGGAGGATAGGTTTTAATTCTTCCTTGAATGTTTGGTAAAACTCTCCTGTGTTGCAAACTGGACCTGGGCTTTTATTTGCTGGAAGCTTTTTGATTACTGCTTCAATTTCTTCCATAGTTATTGAACTATAGAGATGTTTGGCTTCCTCCTCATTGAGTTTTGGGAGGTTATATTTTTCTAGGAAAATGTCCATTTCTTGCAGATTGTCCAATTTGTTGGAATAGAGTTGTTCATAGTATTTTTTTAACAATCCTTTGTATTTCCACAGGGTCTGTAATTATTTCTCCTCTTTCATTTCTGATTTTGTTTATTTGGGTCTTCTCTCCTTGCTTCTTGGTGAGCCTGGCTAGGGGTCCATCAATCTTGTTTATCCTTTCAAAGAACCAGCTCTTTGTTTTGTTGATCTTTTGAATTGTTTCTTTGGTCTCCAAGTTGTTTATCTCCGCTCTTATCTTCACTATTTCCTTCCTTCTGAGTACACTGGGCTTTTCTTGTTGCTCACGTTCTAGCTCTTTGAGTTGTAGGTTTAGGTAATTTATTACCATTGTTTCCTGTTTTTTGCAGTAGGCTTGTAGGGCTATGAACTTCCCTCTCAAGACTGCTTTCACTGTGTCCCATAAATTTTGTATTGTTGTGTTGTCATTGTCATTTGTTGCCATGCTGTTTTTTATTTCTTCCTTGATCTCTCTGGTTACCCAGTAGTTGTTTAATAGCATGCTGTTTAGTCTCCATGTGTTTGATTTCTTTCTATTGTTTTTATTATAGTTGATTTCCAGTTTTATGCCACTGTGGTCTGAGAAAATGCTTGATATGATTTCTATCTTCTTGACTTTGAAGAGACTTTTCTCATGACCCAACATATGATCTATCTTTGAAAATGACCCATGTGCACTGGAGAAGAATGTATATTTTGTGCCTTTGGGGTGAAATGTTCTGAAGATGTCAATTAATTCCATCTGGTCTAGTGAGTCATTTAGGACTGATGTTTCTTTGCTGATTTTTTGTTTAAAGGATTTGTCTAATGGTGACAGTGGTGTATTAATGTCTCCTACTATGATTGTATTGCTGTCAATCTCTCCCTTAATATCCTCCAAGAGTTTTTTTTTATGTATTTAGGTGCTCCTATATTGGGTGCATATATGTTTACCAGAGTTATTTCTTCTTGTTGGATTGTTCCCTTTAGTATTATGAAGTGGCCTTCTTTATCTCTTGTTATGTCCTTCACTTTGAGATCTAATTTGTCAGATATAAGTATTGCAACCCCAGCTTTTTTTTCATTTCCATTTGCCTGAAATACCATGTTCCATCCCTTCACCCTCAATCTGTGTGCATCTCTTTTCCTATGGTGGGTTTCTTGCAGACAGCAGATATATGGATCATGTTTTGTTATCCAATCGGTTACCCTATGTCTTTTGATTGGAGCATTTAATCCGTTTACATTTAAAGTTATTATTGATAAGTACTTATCTGTTGCCATTTTTAGTCCTTACCCCCGAGTTCCTTCTTTGCTTCCTCTTTCTTTTTATTACAGCAGACCTTTTAACATTTCTTGCATTGCTGGTTTGGTGGTAAGATATTCCCTTAGTTTTTTTTGTCTGTGAAGCTTTTGATTTCACCTTCAATTTTGATTGAGAGTCTTGCAGGGTACAGTATTCTTGGATTCAGACCCTTCCTTTGCATGACTTTGTATATTTCATTCCATTCCCTTCTGGCCTGACGAGTGTCTGTTGAGAAGTCAGTAGCTAGTCTTATGGGGGTTCCTTTGTAGGTAACTTTCTGTTTCTCTCTGGCTGCTTTTAAGATTCTTACTTTGACGTCGGTGTTTGCCAATTTAATTATAATGTGCCTCGGTTTCGGTTTGTTGGGGTTCATTTTGCTTGGGACTCTGTGAGCTTCTTGG
>JAAGEH010001103.1:0-18953 GCA_011751065.1 Lasiurus cinereus
TCGGTCTCCCTGCTCGGAAGCCTCGAAGCCCTGTGTCTGTTTTGGGGGGTGGGGGGCTGGCAGCCTACGTGGGGTGTGACTCCGCAGGGGAAAAGCAGCGCTTGTAGGCACCTTCACGCCAGACCCACGGGGCGCGGAGACCGGATATTTTGCTGTTTGATAAACTTCGTAAAACGGCAGAGCCGAGCGGTCTCGCGGCTGCCTGAGTGGAAGTGCTCTAAGAACCCATGCCAAGAAGATAAATAAGGCCCCCCGCTCCCGGAGGGAGGCAGGAACAAATGTGCAGCGAGAGGTACATCAAAGTCGAGCGCGCTTCCCCGACGGCCAGGGGTTCCGTGTGTGGCGAAGCGTGTGCGTGCCCATGTGTGTGCCGCGGGACAAGTGTTTGGCAGACACCGGGCCACATCGGCGGGCCTGGAGATGTGCCCTGGGCTCGTGCCAGCCGCTCGGGAGGCGGCCCGCGGCCGCTCAGCAGGCCTGCCTGGGGCTTGGCGCCGATCAGGCCCAGCCGGCTTGTTGCAAAGGAACAGCAGCCCTCCACGCTGGGCGAGCTTCGGGCTCCACGGTCGTGAGCTGGGCTTCATCCCAAGTGGGATGATCGCACCGAGGGGTCAGGAGTGTCTCGGTGGCAGGGTGACCAGCCCCTGACAGGCTGTCTCGGTACTGATGGCGGGGCACAGGCCAGAGTGTAAAACATCAGCCCTCTCCGACTCGGGGTGGGGGGAATACGGGGACATGGAGACAGAAGGTGAGCTCAGGGTGCGGCTTAAACCTCATCTCGTCCAGGTACGGCCCCCACGCCAGCATCAGGGGGTCAAGAAACTTGTTAGAGCCGAAACCGGTGTGGCTCAGTGGATAGAGCGTCGGCCTGCAGACTGAAAGGTCCCGGGTTCTATTCCGGTCAGGGGCATGTACCTTGGTTGTGGGCACATCCCCAGTAGGGGGCGTGCAGGAGGCACCTGATCGATCTCTCTCATCGATGTTTCTAGCTCTCTGTTCCTCTCCCTTCCTCTCTGTGAAAAATCAATAAAATATATTTAAAGAAAGAAAGAAATTTGGTAGAGCCTGGCCGGCGTGGCTCAGTGGTTAAGCATCAACCTGTGAACCAGGAGGTCGCAGTTCGATTCCCCGTCAGAGCCCATGCCCAGGTTGCGGGCTCCATCCCCAGTGGCGCGGGCATGTGGGAGACAGCCGATCCATGATTCTCTCTCATCATTGATGTTTCTCTCTGTTCCTTCCTCTCTGAAATCAGTAAAAAAATATTTTATAAAAAGAGAGAAACTTGCCAAGACCGGTTTGGCTCAGTGGATAAGAGTGTCGGCCTGTAGACTGAAAGGTCCCGGGTTCAATTCCAGTCAAGGGCACGTGCATTGGTTGAGGGCACATCCCCAGTGGGTGGGTGGTGTGCAGGAGGTGGCTGATCGATATCTCTCTCGCACTGATGTTTCTAGCTCTCTGTCCCTTTCCCTTCCTCTCTGTAAGAAATCAATAAAATATATATTTTAAAAAAGAGAGAGAGAGAAAGAAACTTGTTAGGAAGGCAAGTTCGAACCTACTAAGTGTGAAGCTCTGGGAGGGGCCCAGCAATCTTTGTTTCGACAGCATTTTTCCAGGTGTCTGGGTGAGGCTGATGCCGGCTGAGAGCCACTGATCTGGGGTGTCACCTTCACTGTGAAGTGAGGGGATGGAGTGGGGGTCGACGGGGGGGGGTGTTTGCCAAGAGCACACAGCTAATTAGGACTCGGCCTCAGTTCTCCTCACCCACGTGGTCTCCGCTCTTTCTCTTGCAAATGGCGCGGGAGGGGGTGGATTTTAATGAATCTCCTTCTCCGAGGTAATTGCTACGTGTTTATGTATTTTCCATTTGTTAGTAAGCTGTTGAGATCAGCAGAGTTGCCGGGCCCAAACCACAGGGGTCTTTGCTGTCAAGTTCAGGCTCAGGGAAGTGGACACTCCAGGTCGTGTCACCCTCCCCCAGACACCCCCTGTCCCCAACACCTTCTCCCCCTGTCTGTCCCCAGTGGCTGTCCCTAAAAGGAGGCCACCAACCCCACGGGCTCTGCTCCGAAACCCCTCCCTCCGGCTGCCAGGCCCCCGCGAGGGTGGACAGGCAGGGCTGGTGTCACCTGGGCAGGGCTGGTGTCGCCCACTGGCCCTCCTGCCTCTGAGACCTGCCTCTCCTTCCCGATCAGTGGCTCCGTGCGCCCAGCATGTTTCCAATGTCACAGCGGCCTTTCCCCGGCGGAGTGCTGCTTTAATGGGCAGATCTGTTCCCTGGAAGGGAAACACGTGGGCCCTTGTCAGACGCCGTGAGGGCGAGTGGCCCTCCACCAGGGCCATCTGGTCACCTCTGGGGCTGCCATCCCTGAACACGGGAGAAGGGCAGCCCCCCAGCCCGGGGTGTGCAGAGTGAGGGGCCCTGGGAACTTCTGGGTGAGGGACCCCTCCAGGGCAGCGTGAGGAGAGCGTGCTCCCAGCAGCCCCCAGGCCTGAGCAAGCCCCGACAGCCAGCCCTCTGTGGTCTGACTTGCCTAAAGCGGAAGGAGCCGGTTTACTTTGTCCAGGGTGACAGGACCTCACTGAGGGGTGGGGAGGGGAGGGGAGAGGGAGGAGATGGTTGGCAAGAGGGTTGGAGGGGGGAACCTGGCTGGGCAGAGTCCTCCCTGGCCCCGGAACTGTCCTGGAGTCATCCTCCGCCCTCCTGGGAACCGGGTGTCCCTTTATGAGCCCTGCAAGGCTCCCCCCCACCCCCGCTTCGGGGAGCCGGGACACGCCGGGATAGCGCGTTCCATTTGGGAACATCTCCGGCCCCATGCAGGGTCCTAACCTGCCGTTAAATCATGAAAGCTGATTAACGTTCATTTCATTCATTTCCAGCAGCTCTCAAAGTGCTGAGATCACTGGGGTCCCCCGAGGGTTGCAAAACCGGGTTTGGAAATCTCCGATCCCAGACCCGGGGCACCGGATGGCGGAGACAAAGGAGGAGAGGAGGGCGGGAGGCAGCGATCTGCGTTCTCGGCACCGGGTTCTGGCCGCTTTCAGGGGTCGGTTCCCCTCTGAGGCGCCGAGAGCGGAGACCGAGAGAGGCTGGCGCCGCTCTGGGCCACCCGCCCGCCCAGGGCAGGGTCACCCCGGGCAGAGACACCCTGTCCCCAGCCTCCTTCCCCCGCTCCGCCAAACCCAGTGGGACCGCAGGCCGCTCGCCTGGAGGAATGCGCAGTTGCTGATTTGAATTTGCTCCCCCTCCACCCCCCACCTACCCCCCAGAACATGCCTCCTGCCCGGAAGATTTTTTACTAAGTGCATCATCGAGTCCTGGCTGGCTGGGTGTGGGGGGGCGGCCGCCGAGGGGGAACCCGGGTTTGCAGCTTCCTCTGCGCCCCACGCCCTGCGCTGCAGAGAGCGGAAAGAGGGGGGGGTGTGTGCGTGCGGGGCGCAAGCTGGGTTGCGGGTGGAGTGGGTGGGTGGGGGGTCTGCACACAGCGTTGCCCCGAGTCCCGCCCGTGCCAGCCCGCAGAGAGGGTTCGCAGCTCCCCAAGTAGCAAAAACGGTCGAAAGAGAAGGAAGCTTTCCAAGTTGGGTGCCAACACCCCATCTCCGTGCAGCTAGCACCGGGGACAGGCGCCCGGCGTCTCCCCAAATCGCCAGGGGCGGGCAGAGCGGAGCCGGGCGCGGCCTTCTCTCCAGCGGGGTCTGGCCCGCCGAGCGCACCAGCAGGACGGAGCGAGCGAGCGAGCGAGGCGGTCACTGGGACCCCGTGCGCGATGGAGCGAGGACCCGACCGGAGGCCGATCAGCGGGCGAGGCCGGCGGCCCGGACCCTGCTGGACTCCCCCGGCCGCGCTCTTGGTGCCACAGGTTTGGGGAGCGGCCGGCCGCGGACCCCGCGCCCCGTCCCCGCTCGGCTGTCTGGGTCACACGCCGTCCCCGCTCCTGCGCACCGCGCCCCGGGCGTGCGCTTTCGTTTTCTCTGGCTCTTTCTGGGTTCCCTTCCTCCCTAAACCGACGCGTGGGTTCCCTTTCCCGTCCCCCCGTCTCCCACGGCAGATGGCCAGTCTGCAGCTTGGTGCCGGCGCTGGCTGCCCGCCGTTCCCGGCCGGAATGACGGTCCCCTCCCGGGTGGCAGGGAGGCGAGCGCATGGAGAAACACGGGTGAAGATCTGCCCTCACCTCTTAGGGACACATCCAGAGGACTGGATTAGTGGCAAAAGCATAGTCTCTCTCTCTCTCTCTCTCTCTCTCTCTCTCTCTCTCTCTCTTTTTCTCTCCCCCCACATAAAAAGGAGCGTTAAATTTCGGGCGTCTTCGGCATCAGTTTTATGTGCTGTAGCAGTCCCCCCCTCAGGACATAAATTCCCGTGTCTGGCCAGCCTGCGCACCAGGTGAAACCACATGTCTGCGTGGAGTGTATGTGCTGGGGCCACGATCGCCTAGCCGGCTCGTGGTGACAGACGCTGGGACAGGGTCTCTGGATGGGCATGGAGGGGAGGGGTCATTGGCGTGTGGACACCTGGCAGGGAAGTGGGGGTACCACCTTAGGACTCGCAGTGGTGCATGAACCAGCCAAGGGGATGCCACTTCAGAGGCAGTCGGAAGTTACAGGCGATTCACAAGCAGAAAAGGGCAAGAAAATGAAAGGGAGGTCACGGAAAAGAGAACTATTGAGAGAGAGAGAGAGAGAGAGAGAGAGAGAGAGAGAGAGGACAAATATAAAGAGTCAGATACAGAGCTGAAAGATACCAAAAAGACGATTGAGAGAGAGAGAGAGAGAGAAAAAACAAATGTAAAGAGTCAGATACAGAGCTGAAAGACACCAAAAAGGAGAGAAATGTCACAAAAAGATGACGAGGGAGAGAGAAGGCCGGCAGGAAGAGAAGTATCTGCAGGCGAGGCGGAGGGAGAGGAAGGGAGCGGGAGAAAGGGTGGCTCAGAGAGAGGAGAAGCAGACAAAGCGCCCGCCGCGGGAGGTGGGGAGGAGAAGACAGAAGTCCCGGGAGCCGGGAGCCTTCGCAGGCAGCCTCGGCGCCTCCCCAGGGCCTGGCTTCTCGGGTTTCCCCCCCTCGCCGGGAAAAGCCCGGGGAGCCTTTTGTGGGCTCCGTTTGTTTGCTCCAGACCCGGATCTGGTGATGCCGCTGATTTGGTTTTTAAACAGCGGGCTGGCAGCCGCTGGGCCGGGGCGGGGGTCTGCTCGCTCGCCGTCCTTAAACCTGCAGATTGGATTGCATTTCGGCCACTTTGATGGCCCCGTAATTGTCTCCCCGTTTGCCAATTTCCAATTCCCTCCGCCCGGCTGGGGGGCGGAGAAGGGGCTTTAAAGACGCCTTTGATAACGTCTCACGGTTACAGATTTCCATAACAATTTTCTTTACCAGATCGTTATGTCTGATGCAGCCCCAGATGTCCCGGGGAGGAGAGGGGAGCCAGTCCCCTCCGTGGCAGCCGTGGGGAGGCAAACTCCGGGGTGGTGGGGGACCCAGCACCCTCTGCCTGCCTCCAGCTCTTTCTTTCTGGGCCACACGTTCTGAGTCCTTCGCGGGGCCCGGGACCATCCTCTGCACCCCGCTCTGGCCTGAGGGGCGCCCTGCGTGTCTCTCCTCCACCCAAACGGCCCCATTCTGAGCCCTCTCCTCCCCCCCATGCTCTCTGCTTGGTGACAGTCTGTGGAGCCGATAAACCCCGCTAATGCCTTAGTAGGGCAAATCAGTTCCAGGTGCCCCTCCTGCAGAATCTTAGCCGGCTCTTCCGGAGACCCCGCGTCCCAGAAGCATCGGCGACTTCCCTCCTCTCTCTGGCACACACAGTCGCCGAATGAGGCTGGGTGAGGGCCCAGGGGTGGATGCAAAAGCCAACCGCGTCCGCCCCACCCTGGAAGCGGGGCGGCCCCGGCCTCCTGGCGGAAATGAAGCGTGTATGCAAATGGCTCGGCCCGCGGCTGAGTGAGTGTGAGAAATGGGGGAGAGAGGCGCCATAAAGCGGGGTCATAAAGTAGCAGCACGATGACTCTGGCTGGGACATCTGGGAAAGCTTCATGGAGGAGGTAGTGCCTGTTGCTGGCGGTGCTGGGAGACCCCCGCGGGCTTAGACTGCGTGGTCACGGGGCAGGGGGCGGGGATTCATGGTAGTGCTTGCCATTCATTTCCTCGGGGTGACCCCAACCTTGAGAGGACGGGGCCCTGGAACCTGAGACTAAGACCCCTCTGCTGATGGAGGAGACTTTGGAGGTAGAGGGGTCCCCTCCCCAAATTTGACCCGGAACAAGCACTTCTCCTTCAATTCATTTCACCCAACATTCCTTGAGCGGGGGCACCGAACTGGGCATGTGTGTGGGGGTGAAATGGGAATGGAGGAGACAGATTCTTCCCTCCTGGTATGTCTTCTACAGAATTCTAGGGTGTAACTTGCTAGGGGCCCACGCCGGCAGCAGCCAGCCCCCCTCCCTGTAGCTGCACCCCTGCCGCTGGGGCAGTTGCACTTCTTCTGGACGGGCTCCCATGTGACAGTTCCTCTGGAAGAAAAGGAGGTGGGGCCCTTTAAAAAGAGAGACACCCCCCCTAGCTCGGAGGGGCCTGTGCATTATGGAAAATGGCTCAATGAAAACTCACTGGAAGCAGAGAATGTGCCGGGAACCACAGACCGTGACTAGGCCATCAGCCCCCTCTGAGCACGGACTCTGTTCCGGGAGCGCCCTCCTGTCTGTCTGTCTGTCTGTGGCCGTGGGTAGAGCAGCGGGTCCCAGGCTGGCCTGTCCCCCGAGGTTCTCTTCCCACATCCTGCTCTCTCCACCACTCCCCCAGCTGGTTAGGAGTGACTGAGTTCCGCTGTTCCCAGCACACTCAGGGACCCTATCCTAATGACACCCCCAAACCAGGTTCCAAAGGTGGGGATGTCAGAAATCCCACCCCATTTTTTTTTTAATATTCCATGAATTGCAATATGACCAGCGGCCACCAGGGGGCAGGACGGAAGCGTGGGGCTCTGATATCTGAGGGCCAGGCTTGATCCTGGTGGTGTCCACGGAAAGGGTGGGGGGAGCCCCCTCTAAGTACTGTCTGGATGGGTAGGCATGTGGATGGCCCTGCCCGCAGGAAGCTCACGGTCTCCTGTGACTTCCACCACGCAGTTCCTTACTCCCTAAGGAGGCAGCATTGTCTGTTGGGGGTGTGCTAGAACCCCAGCCTCTTCCAGCAGCCCTCCCCCTTCCAAGCAGTCCCTGCTGGGCCCCGGCTGCCTGGCGTCCACTCAGGGTCCCCACTGGCTTCTCCAGCTGCAAGGACCTTGGTGACCACAGACACACAGGGGGCACGCTGACTGTGTGGGCTCCCTGCAGGCCAGGCCCCGGGAGAGCTGAGCCGGAGGCTGAGACCTCTCAGCCAGGGCAAATCCAGCTGCTCCTGGGCCCTCTTGTCTTGAGGGCCACCAGAGTCCTGCCACTCAAAGACCCGGTGCATGTGTGTGTGCTGAGGAGTGGCGTGGGCCAGGGGCTCCTGGCATTTATGGGTGGCCGAGGTGACCTCACCTGCACCCTGCCCTCAACACCTTAGCCCCTCCACGGGAGAGCATGAAGCACCTGTCCGCTCAGGGCCCTGTGCCAGGAGCAGTGGGAGGTGGAGCCGGAGATGAGACGTGGGACTCCACACGGAGGACTGGAGGGAGGAGAGGAAAGAGCGTTCCAGAAACATGCCCAGAGGCGCTGAGCAGTGGGCTGACCGGGCAGGCAGGTGGCAAAGGCAGCAAGGATTCCAGGGGTTTGAGTGTGGCTGGGGGTGGGGGCTGGAGGAGCGTGTCTGGCATCCCAGTGCCTGGCACCGAGTAGGCATTTCTTTCTTAAAAAAAGTTATTTTAATTCATTTTTTAAAATTCTCACACAAAGATTCTTTCCCATTGATTTTTATATATTTTATTGATTTTTTTACAGAGAGGAAGGAAGAGGGATAGAGAGTTAGAAACATCAATCAGCTGCCTCCTGCACATACTGGGGATGTGCCTGCAAACAAGGCACAGGCCCCCTGACTAGACTCGAACCAGGGACCTTCAGTCCCTAGGCCAACACTCTATCCACTGAGCCAAACCGGTTAGGGCTCCATTGATTTTTAGAGTGGAAGAGAAAGGGAAAGACAGAGAGAAATATTTATTACTATATATATATATATATTTTTTTTAATTGATTTTAGGGAGGGAGAGATAGAAACATCAATGATGAGAGAGAATCATTGATGGGCTGCTTCCTGCATGCACACTGGGGATGGAGCCCACAACCCAGGCATGTGCCCTTGACCAGAATCAAATTCGGGCTTTCAGTCTGTAGGCCAATGCTCTATCCACTGAACCGAACCGGCTAGCACCAGAGAGAAATATGGATGTGAGAGAAACACATCGATTGGTTGCCTCCTGCATGCGCCCCAACCAGGGTCCGGGCCAGGAAGGAGCCTGCAACCTACATACGTCCCCTGGACTGGAATGGAACCCGAGACCTTTGTGTCTGCAGGCTGGTTGGTGCTCTAGCCACTGAACCACACCGGCTAGGGCCCAAGTAGGCATTTGGTCACTGCATGTTGGCTGAGCAGAGGCGGTGGGAGAAGTAAGGTCTTCACACCGGGTGCTGGGCTGAGCCTGGGACCGTGGAGGCGGGTGTCTGAGGCCCTTAGCAGGGTTGCTTCTAGAACGGCCCGCCGCCCTGGTCTCAACCTGAAGTCCTGTCTCCCAAAGCCCGTTAGCCCCAGTCTGGCCCTCCCCCCCCACATCTGCTGTTCCCCTGGGAAAGCGCCGGCCACCCCCCCTCCCGCCCCCTCTCTCCTGTCCTCAGCAGGATCTCCTCTCGGGTCTCCCGGGCCTCGCCCTGGCCCCGCCATGACCCCCCCGAGCCTGACCTGCAGGGCTGCCCACTTCCCTTTCACTCGGCCATTCCTGATAAGGAGACTCAAAACAGCTTTGCCCTTTCACCTCTGCATATCTCTCCGTGGAGCCTGCGGGTCCCCGCATCCTGGGTCACGTCCTGCCGGTCCCCGGGCCTTCCCCGATTTGCAGGCCACCGGCCCCAGGACGGTGGGGGTGCGGGGGCTGCAGAGGCCACAGCCCTGGGGAGACGGCCATCCCCCAGTCCTGGCCTGGCTGAGGATGGTCCAGGCGCCCGCTCTCAGGACGCGGAGCGGCGGACGGGACGGCCCAGCTGGCCCGGTGCTCCCCGGCATTGTGACTGACGTGCTTGATGGAACTGGACGGATGTTTCTCCTTCGCAGGAGACACAGCCCGGGGCGAGACAGCTGCGCCCCCCGCCCGTGCAGCTGGTGGTGCTGGGAGCGCCCCCATACCCCACCCCCCGCTTCCTGCTTTGGGATAATGCCGTGAGGCCAAGAGGTCTCCAGGGAAGGGTGTGGCAGCTTCTCCCGAGGCCCCAGAGGTCAGGAGGCCTGGCATGGAGTCCCTCTGTCCTCTCCTCCTGAGCTCCGTTCTCTGCCTGGGTCTACGCACCCCCACCCACGGCCACTGTCCCCTAACTCCGGCGGGCAGTGCTGCGTGCGTGGGCCCCCTGCGGTCCGGTCCAGGCCAGGTGGTGCCCAAGGTCCCGCGTCACGTCCAGATAGCCGCCATTTGGGGACATTATTGTCCAGAGCTTCCATCTCCACGAGTGAGACGTGTGATCCGACGCAGTTGTCATTCAAAGGGCCCGCTGTGCCCAGCCGGCGTGGCTCAGTGGTTGAGCACCAACCTATGAACCAGGAGGCCACGGTTCGATTCCTGGTCAAGGCCCATGTCCGGGTTGCAGGCTCGATCCCCAGTGTGGGGGGTGCAGGAGGCAGCTGATTCATGATTCTCTCTCATCATTGATGGCTCTCTCTCTCTCTTTCCCTCTCCCTTCCTCTCTGAAATCAAGAAAATATATATGTATTTTAAATATATTTTATTGATTTCTTACAGAGAAGAAGGGAGAGGGATAGAGAGCTAGAAACATCGATGAGAGAGAAACATCATCCATCAGCTGCCTCCTGCACGCCCCCCACTGGGGATGTGCCCGCAACCAAGGCACATGCCCCTGACCGGAACCGAACCCGGGACCTTTCAGTCTGCAGGCTGACGCTCTATCCACTGAGCCAAACGGGTTTCAGCGAAAACTATACATTTTTAAAAATAGCAATAGTCAAATAATAAAGATAAAGGGCATGCTGTAATGTGGGCTGATACAGAAGGCATTTCATGAATTTGCCGTGTTTGGGACATGGGGTGAAGGGAGGGAGGAGGGGGGAGGGGGACATCCTTGGCCACAGCACCCATTCTGTGACCAGGAGGTGACAAGAACCGCCCGCTCAGCGTCCCCTTCGGGGAAATCCAGTCCTGGCGAAAGAGGGAGGCTGTCCACCTGCAGCCTCAGGGGCCGGGAGGGGAAAAAGGAAGTGTCCCCCCCGCCCTTGATCTTCGGGGTGCTCAGGGTGATTACGAGCTTTGTGTGTGAATACAAGGCTCGGGGCTCTGATTTTCATCGCTGCGTCTTTTATAGCCGTGTTTTATTTCAGACTCGAGTCACGTGACTAGCACCTTCCCGATCTCGGCCACATCTGAGTGCCAGTTGCACTGTTAACATTTCTCTTTAAATCAGTTCGGGGCACGCGCGCGTACACACACACACACACACACACACGAATATCTTTTAAGAGCAAATTCTACATCCCCACCAGAAATGGGAGCCTGGTAGGACCCACCATAAACAGAGGAGCCGTAAAAACAGCCTCGTGGGCACGTGGTCACTGGCACAGCCCCGGGACACTCAGAGGCTCGGAGGCTGGGGTTTGCTTTCTGTCCTGCAACGGGGTGCCAGCAGGCGTGAGAGGGTGTGAAAGGCCGCCGGCCATGTTTCCAGCAGCCAGGTACAGCTTTTACCCACGGGGCACGTCGTAATCACCTAGGAAAGAGAGCCGGAGAGGAAGCGCTCTCTCTCCGTCTCTGCGGGGTGCCCCCTGAGACCGGCCAGGTTGCCCAGGAGCGACCGAGGGGGCACGTGGCTCTCGATCACTTCCAACCCGCCCTGCCAGTGCCCCGGCCTCCGACCTGCCCACCGGTGCCGTCTTCGTCTTCTGCCCCCCCCCCCCCCCCCCCGAGAGGGCGGGCCGGGGGGAATCGCTGGGGGAGGAGGATGGGGGAGGTCTCGCTTTGTTGTCCAGAATATTCCAACCTGGATGAGGCGACCCTGGAAAGCCGGCTTCCACTCTCCTCCGAGGGCCACAGGGGATTTCCGGAATGGTCACAGGAAAAGCCCACGCGTGGGCACCAGCAGGGCGGCTGCTGACACGTTCGGCGGCCCGGGCATCTGACCGCACCAGCCAGCTCCTTGGGGACCAGGCGGCTCTCTCTTCCAGGGCAGGAAGGGACCCTCCTCCTGCACCAAGGCCGCCCGCCCGCCCGCCCAGCAGCAGCAGGGGTTTTACACACCTGCCCGGGCCCACCCTGTCACTAACACGCAGACCTGTCCCCTAGAAGCCCGCCTCTGCCTCAGCCTGGGGGACTCAGGCAGGCACTCCGAGTAGGGGGGGCCGTCTAACTTACTGGTCCCCAAATTTGGCATTAACAGAACCACGGAATTATCATGCCATGTTCTTCCTTTGCATTTAACCAAGTGCATGGAAGAACTATGAAAGGTGTCATAACACTTTTTTTTTTAGAAAAAGAGGATAAAAGAAAATACCGTCCTTCCCAAGATCAATGAGTGACAGAGGTTAAACATGGGGTTACTTTAGGGGGAACTGACTGAAAGGAACACCAGGAGGCCTGGGCACTGGTTACAGACTAAGTTCCAGATCTGGGAGTGGGGGTCACACAGGGGCGATGCACACAGAAATAAGCCAATGAGGATATGTCATCAGAGAACATTAAGCGGGACAGGTACCCCAAAATCCACCCATAGGCATATCACTTTCCAAGTGCCGAAAACCAGGACAAGCAGCGAATCTTTTTTTTTTTAAACATATTTTATGATTTTTACAGAGAGGAAGGGAGAGGGATAGAGAGTTAGAAACATCGATGAGAGAGAAACATCGATCAGCTGCCTCCTGCATGCCCCCTACTGCGGATGTGTCTGCAACCAAGGTACGTGCCCCTGACTGGAATCGAACCTGGGACCTTTCAGTCCGCAGGCCGACGCTCTATCGACTGAGCCACACCGGTTTCAGCACAAGCAGCGAATCTTGGAGGCGGCAGCGGGAAGACGCTTTGGTTCAGAGCAAGGAGGGTAAGAATCTCAGACCTCTTCCTGGACTCCACGCCAGCCAGGCGACCGTGGAAAGGGACATTCCCAGTGTCGGAAGGAAAACCGCCACCTGGAACTGTGGATCCAGTGAGCGTGTCCTCGCATGGGAGAGAGAAATAAAGACATTCTCGGCAAGTGTGTGTGGGGGGATGGAGCAGGTTAAAGAGCTAGGGTAGTGGTCAGTGGTCGACAAACCACGGCTCTCGAGCCACATGCGGCTCTTTGGCCCCTGGAATGTGGCTCTTCCATAAAAGACCATGGCCTGGGCGAGTCTATTTCGAAGAAGTGGTGTTAGAAAAAGTTTTAAGTTTAAAAAATGTGGCTCTCCAGCCAAAACCGGTTTGGCTCAGTGGATAGAGCATTGGCCTGCAGACTGAGGGGTCCCAGGTTCAATTCCAGTCAGGGGCATGTACCTTGGTGGCAGGCACATCCCCGGTGGAGGGCGTGCAGGAAGTGGCTGATCGATGTCTCTCCCTCATCGTTGTTTCTAACTCTCTATTCCTCTCCCTTCCTCTCTGTAAACAATCAATCAAATATATTTTTTTAAAAATGTGGCTCTCCAAAGAAATGTCAATCAAGCGGGTCTCTGGAGCTCGGAGCTCGCTGAGTTAGCATTTTCTCATCATGCCCTAGCTCAGTGGTCGGCAAACTCATCAGTCACAGAGCCAAATACCCACAGGACCACGGTTGACATTTCTTCTGAGAGCCACATGTTTTATTTTTTAAACATATTTTATTGAATTTCTACAGAGAGGAAAGGAGAGGGACAGAGAGCCAGAAACATCGATGAGAGAGAGACATTGATCAGCTGCCTCCTGCATGCCCCCCACTGGGGACGTGCATGCAACCGAGGTACATGCCCTTGACCAGAATCAAACTTGGGACCCGTCAGTCCCTAGACCGACGTCCTATCCACTGAGCCAAACCAGCCTTGGCTGAGAGCCACATTTTTTAAACTGAAACTTCTTCTAACGCCACTTCTTTGACACAGACTCGCCCAGACCGTGGTCTTTTGTGAAAGAGCCACACCAGCTGGCTGGTGAGGTCAGATGCCCGGGCTGCCACCCCAGTACCATGTCCATCACCTTCTGGGGGCCCTGGCTGGCTCTCACCACCCCACCTCATACTCACTAGAGGCTGGCTCCCTCCGCAGCCCCAGCTCCATCCCCACCTGCACCCTGGCCAGGCCTCGCTGCCCCGTAGCCTCCTCCCGAAGGCCCAGCCCCTCCCGCCCTAACCCTGGGGCCGCTCCCCCCGCTTGCCTGCCTCCCTCTTCCTCCTGCCTGAGTTTTGGAGGGAATTGGGAGGTGTCACTCCAAAATCAAAGCTGTGGAGAATGCCAGCATCCAGGACTGAGGGCTTTTATGGGGAGGGGGTGGGCAGTTCCCTCTGGGATGGGCGCTAAGGGGCATATTGTACAACCTTGGGGTTGGGGATGTGGCGGGGAGGGGGTCCTGTGACCCTCAGACTCTGCTGCCCCTTCCCCTCCCCTCACCCCATGAAGCCAGGCTGGCCACAGGCTCCCAGATTCCCTGGGGGGAACCAGAGGGGCAGGACCAGTTTAGAGACTCAGGACGGCACCCGCCCTGCGTGACCAGACTCCCCCTCAGCCCTGCAGCTTCCCCCCCTACCCCCCCACCAGGGCCGGCTCAGAACTCAGTGACGTCGCATCCTGGCCCCCCACTCCCGGCCCTTCCCCAGTGTCAACAGCAATTTCCTGGCAGGCCGGTGACAGTAGCCGGAGCCAGCCTGGGAAACCCAAGCCGTGGTGTCAGAGCGGTGTCCCCCCGTGTCTGGGGAAGGGGCTGAGACTGCACAGAGCTGGGCCGCCCCGGGGAGGGGGGGCTGCCACCCCTACCCCCACCCCCACAGCTACCCTGTGCTTTCCACGCTGAGTGGAGTCCTCCTGCCGGCTCCCGTGGCATCCAAAGATCCTGACAGGGACACCTTTTTCTGGCTTCCAGGAAAGGGAGGGAAAGGCACCCACAGCTGGAGGCATTGCCCACCGGGGGTGACCGTGCCCTGCTGGACAGCCACAGCCCTCCGTCCCCAGGGGTGTGAGGGCCCGGCCTGGGAGAGGGGGGAGCAGATGGCTGTGGCCCCTCACTCCCCACTCTAACCAAGCGCCAGCATTCAGAGGGGCGTCTTTTATATTACACCCCCTCCCCCCAATTCATTGATTTTTTTTGTTATATTTTTCTTTCTTTTTTAAATATATTTTATTGATTTTTCACAGAGAGGAAGGAAAAGGGATCGAAAGCCAGAAACATCGATGAGAGAGAGACATCGATCAGCCGCCTCCCACACGCCCCCTACTGGGGATGTGCCTGCAACCAAGGTACATGCCCTTGACCGGAATCGAACCTGGGACCTTTCAGTCCGCAGGCCGACGCTCTATCCACTGAGCCAAACCAGTTTTGGCTGTTATATTTTTCTTAATCCTCACCAGAGAGGATAGTTTTCCAATGGTTTTTAGAGAGTGTGGAAGGGAGGGGAGAGAGACACACAGAGAGAGAAACATCCATGTGAGAGACACACATCCACTGGTTGCCTCTGGCACGTGCCCCCACCAGGGCCAGGGATCGAGCCTGCAACGGAGGTAGGTGCCCTGGACTGGAATCCAGCCCGGGACCCCGTAGGCTGCAGGCCTGCACTCTATCCAAATGGACCCTATTTACTGATTTTAGAGAAAGAGAGAAGAGAGAGCGGGAGAGAGAAACATGGATTTGTTCTTCCCCTCGTCCATGCACTCAGTGGTTGATTCTGGTATGTGCCCTGACCAGGGATCGAACCCACGACCTTGGTGTAGGGCAGTGGTTCTCAACCTTCCTAATGCCATGACCCTTTAAGACAGCTCCTCATGGGGTGGTGACCCCAACCATAAAGTTATTTCTGTTGCTACTTCATAGCTGTAATTTTGCTACTGTTATGAACTGTACTGTAAATATCTGATAGGCAGGATGTATTTTCGTTGTTACAAATTGAACATAATTAAAGCATAGGGATTAATCACAAAAACAATACGTAATTATATATTGTGAAATATTGATTTCTAATGACAAATAAATGAAATTTTGTCTTGAATCGTGGCGTAGCATGGGTAACAGTCTTCATAGGACAACAGTAAACTACATGGCTACACGTTGCTACACTGAGGAGCGGTGTGTTGGTTCCTAAGACCATGGGAAATAGGTGTTTTCTGATGGTCTTAGGCGACCCCTGTGAAAGGGTCGTTTGACCCCCAAAGGGGTCGCGACCCACAGGTTGAGAACCACTGGTGGAGGGGGATGACACTCTAACAGTTCTGGCTGAGCTGCTCGGCCCCGGCCAGAGAGGCATGTCCATCTGGGGCCCCAGCACTGGCCGGCGGTGCACGCCTCTGCCTCTGCCTCCGAGTCTGTGCAGGGCGCTCACCCTCCCTGAGCCAGCTCCCTGGGGGGCCGGGGTCTCCCCTCTCCTCTGCACCCCCCTCAGGTAACCAGGCACTTCCCCAGGACTGGTCCTGAGGGCGGGGACTGGCCCTATTCTCCTTATCTAATTCTCTCTTCGCAGGCGTAGAGGCGGCAGACACACATTAACACCTAGGTCCCCAAGTTAAAGGACGCACCACCGCAGGCACTGTCTGCCTGGGTGACGGCGTGTCCCCCTCCTGGGCAGAGCAGCGGCTAAGTCACGTCTGGCTGCCTTGGGTCAGGTCTGGCGGTGGGTGTGACTCGGGGTGGCCTCGCAGCTCTGAGACGGGTCCCAGCCTGCAGGACTGATGAGACGGTGCGCAGTGGCCGTGTGTTTGGTTTGGGCTAAGCTCTTTCCTCTTGGCTGGCAGACTTGTAGTCAGAACTCTCACAAGGCAGCTGAGCGTGTGCCTCCCCTGCACCCCCTTAAGTCTCCTGAGGAGTGGGGGGAGGGCGCATAGCTGCCTGCTCAGAGCCTGAGACGGCGGGCCCTGCTTTCCAGATCTCCGTCCCTCCTCACCTGAGGGATGTTGCACCGGCTTCCCTTAGAGAAGCGGTTCTCAACCTGTGGGTCGCGACCCCTTTGGGGGGATCGAATGACCCTTTCTCAGGGGTCGCCTAAGACCATCGGAAAATGCAGATATTGACATCACGATGCATCACAGTAGCAACATTTCATGGTTGGGGGTCGCCACCCCATGAGGAACTGTATGCAAGGGTCGCGGGCCTTAGGAAGGTTGAGAACCACTGCCTGCCTTAGAGGCTGCCTGCGTCCTGTCCCCTTCTTGCCAGAAGAGGACGCGGAGGCTAAAAAGGCAGCCAGATGCGCCGTCTAGACCCCAGACCTCGCCATCGGGGGCTCTGTTAACGCCGCAGCGTCCGAGCCCTGCACTGCACCCCCGCAAGGCCTCCGTGTCTCCAAATTAAACGGCGCAGGTGTGCCCAATGTTGGGGTTTTGATGGACCCGTCCAAATCGCTTTTCAGCCCCGGCTGGTGTGGCTCAGTGGTTGCGCATCGACCTAGGAACCAGGAGATCAGGGTTTGCGTCCCGGTCAAGGCACCTGCCCAGGTTGCAGGCTCGATCCCCAGTAGGGGGCGTGCGGGAGGCACTCGATCAATGATTCTCTCTCCTCACTGATGTTCCTCTCTCCTCCCTCCCCTTCCTCTCTGAAATCAATAAAAAAATTTTTTTAATATATTTTATTGACTTTTCACAGAGAGGAAGGGAGAGGGATAGAGAGCTAGGAACATCGATGAGAGAGAGACATCGATCAGCCGCTTCCTGCAAGCCCCCCACTGGAGGATGTGCCCTCAACCAAGATACATGCTCTTGACCGGAATCGAACCCGGGACCTTTCAATCCTCAGGCCGACGCTCTATCCACTGAGCCAAATCGGTTTCAGCAAAAATATTTGTTTTAAATTGCTTTCCATGGAAGGGATGGGCAGTGGTTTGATCGTTTTAATTTTGCCAAGAACAGACTTTCCGGAAGTTCCGCTTTCAAAGCATTTTGTGACGAGGAGGAAGCCCCTCCTCTGGAAAAAATTGCTCCCTGCTGGCTTTTCTAGGCTCCGGGGCGAGGGGCTCCCTCAGCCGCCTCCCTCCCCTGCTTCTCCTCCCTCCCCTCCCTCCCCTCCCTCCTCCCTCCAGGTTGAGGATGGTGGCCGCTTAAAGGGAAAACCTGTCTTTGCCTCCCTCCTCCCATCCTTTCCGCCCCCACACCAGGCCCCAGGTCCTCCCTCACAGCCTTATCTGTCCCAGGATCTGACCCGCGGATGCACTGCACTCCGCCAGCTCCTGACCCGGGATGGCAGTGCCGGCCGGCTTCCCCCCCCTGGAAGAGCCCTCCTGGCTTGAAGCTGATTAAAACAAACAGAGCTCATATTTTTGTTCTTAATCCAATTCTGCGCTGGGCTGGGGTCGGGGAGGGAGATAGGATGACAGAGCACATTCCTGGCTGTGTTAGGGGGGAGAGGCAGCCCAGGTATGGCCAAGAGGCCCCCAGGGACAGGGACCCCCTCCCCCAAGGGGCAGGGAGCCCCTAGGGGCAGGAAGCCGTGGGTCCCAGCCGGAGCTGCGTGACTGTGGCTGATGGGCCCTCCCAGAGCCAGACTCAGCGGCTCCCAGGGCAGAGGTAGGGCGGTTCTCCAGGGCTTCCCAGCAGGGCCAGGGGCTCCAATGAAGGTCTCTATTCTCCAGTCCGGAAATGAGACAGGACCCTCTTGTCTCAGCCGACCAGTCCGGCGACCTCTCTCCTCTGTCCTTGACCTTGGAGTCGGTCCCTCAGCACTCCAGCGCCCATGTGATGCCTGCCCTTCTCGTGGACCAGGCTCTGGGGCCCGGAGAACTCTGTTACTGTCAGAACCGAGACTGAATTTCCTAATGGGGAGGGGGGACCCTGTGACAGAACACGGAAAAGAGGGGTTACCCATAGTCTGGAGGCCGAGGGCCTGGGTTTCAGTCCTGCTCTGTTACTCCCAAGATGTGGCCCTGTGGGCAAGTTATTCAAACTCTTTGCACCTCAGTTTCATCATCTGTGAAGTGGGAGCAGTAGCAATTCCCACCTCATAGGGTTGTGGTGGGTGTGTGTGCTCAGGACACACACACACCGGGGACCGTGTCAGGCACCGAGCTGCATGCTGGTCTCTTTGGTGTGTGCTGTGGTATAATCTGCCCTACACAGCTGCTAGAGGAGGGCTAGATGGTCCTTGCTGCTGGTGAGGCAGGCGGAGGTGATCCTAGACCCGCCCTCTGACAGCTGGGTGGTTCCAAGTCGGTCCTGCCTGCTCGCTGAGCCTCAGTCCGGTGCCTGTGAAATGGGAGCAAACGCAGCCTCCGATGATGGTGCTGAGGCTTCCCTGTCGTCATCACTGCGTGTCCTTCACGCTGTGAGGGCAGCTGTCCACTGACCCTGAAATACTGGGTGATTTCATTGTCAAGTGAGACCTTGAGCGACAGCTTTGTCCAGGAGAGACAACTAGTCCGACCAGATACAGAGACAGGAAAGCGAAGAGAAGAGAGGAGAGTGGGTACAGGGATGAGGCTAAAGAATCAGAAGAGGCCGAGACCGGTGTGGCTCAGTGGATAGAGCGTCGGCTTGCGGACTGAAAGGTCCCGGGTTCGATTCCGGTTGGAGGCATGTACCTTGCTTGCGGGCACATCCCCACAGTGGGGCGTGCAGGAGGCAGCTGATCGATGTCTCTCTCTCATCGATGTTTCTAACTCTCTATCCCTCTCCCTTCCTCTCTGTAAAAAATCAATAAAAT
>JAAGEH010001104.1:14272-34291 GCA_011751065.1 Lasiurus cinereus
CCCCAGACAGGGACGACCCCGAGGGCGAGGCCAGCCGCATGCAGGGAAGAGGCTGCTGCTGCCTGAGCAGCACTGAGACTCCGCGAGGGAAGGAGCCTCCACCTGGACGCCCAGCAGAGGGGGGGGTGGACTCGGTTCATCCTCCCCCCACCCCCCGACAGCAGCTCCTGGGCCTCCCCCAAAGGGGAGTTACTGGGGTCACGGACAAAAAGATGGAGGAGCCCCTGGGGCACCAGGACGTCAGGCCCGGGCAGGGCAGAGCCGGGCCGGGCGGGGAGGCTGGCCTGCGGGCAGGGGCCCCGGGCACCTTGCTGCAGTCCCGGCGGCCGTCCAGGCAGTGGCAGCTGTTACAGTCCTCTGCCCAGGAGCTCCCGTGGGGGAAGGGCACCCCCTGGGACCAGCAGGACCTGCCGAACACGATCACTGCGGGGAGAGGAGGCGGGGTCGGCGGTGGAACTGAGCCCCCCAGAGACCAGGTCCTGCCGTGGCTCCTGGTGGTACCATCCCCCCCCCCACGGTGCTCACCACCTACCCTCCTGGCAGCGGGGGCCGGCGCGGCCCGGCGGGCAGCTGCAGCGGTAGCCGTTGATCTCGTCCACGCATGTGGCCCCGTAGGCGCAGGGCGAGGACTGGCACTCGTCAATGTCTGCGGAGGAGAGAGGCGGCCGCTCAGAGGCAGCAGGAGGCCAGCGCCCACACGGGGCCCGGGGGGCCGGCACCCAGGCCAGCACGGGCCTCCCTGGAGGTGCCCGGGCGTCTCTGAGTGGGGCCTGAACGGCCACCGTCACAGCCCGAGGCCTCACGGGCACCGGCCCCTCAGCCAGCCAGCACCTGGCCCAGCGGGTCCCCCCGTGACACACAGCCCAGGGGGCCCTGTGATTTCTGAGGGGAGCCCCTGGAGAGCGAGTTATTAACGGTGAACCTTCTGCGTTTCTTAGGGGTCCAGAGCCTCGTCTGCAGGATGTGAGCATGTACTGTGACGTACACTGCGTGGCCAGGTTAGGGTGACCTCTGAACGCATAGTCATCTGGCCACTCCGTGTACGTCCTATGTGATAAAAGGCTAACATGCAAATTGTCCCCTCGACCAGGAGTCGGCCAGCAGGCAGGCTGGCCAATCGCCCATGTCCTCTCCCCGTGGCCAGGCTTGCTGGACCCCACGTGTGCATGAATTCATGCACCAGGCATAGGTATATATATATATATATATATATATATATATACACACACACACACACACACACACACATAGAGCGGCACCTCGAGATAGGCGTGCCCTAACATACGAGATTTTTGAGATACAAGCCATCGAGCGAACGATTTTTGCTTTGAAATACGAGCAACAGTTGAGATAGGAGTCATCGTGCGGATCGGCCGGTTGCACACGACCCACCAGTTTACGGCGACTTGAGCATCTCATAGTTTCCCACGCCTCAAGGTTACGGAACGAATTAAACTCGTATCTCAAGGTACCACTGTGTATATATATATATATATGTATGTATGTGTATATATATATGTATGTATATGTATGTGTATATATGTATACGTATACATACATATACACATATATATATGTGTATATATATATACACATACACACTGAGTGGCCAGATCATTATGCGTTCAGAGGTCATCATCATCTCTGTGTATTTATGCGTTTCAGTCCTCCGTTCTGTTCTGAAACGTCACTGGCTATTTTTTCCCATCACTTCATAGGACTGTTCTTTTAACAATTTCTCCCTCAGTCCTCAACCATCCTTCTGTCCTTCCGTCCTTCCTTCCCTGTCCTCTGTCACGGGCGCCGTGCTCGGCGGACGCCTGTCTGGGCCAAGTGCACGGCCTTTTACCTTCCTCCACGTGAACAGGAGCTCACGCTCTGAATAATAAGGACCCCGTGTCCCAGGGGCCCAGGGTTTTGGAGATGCGTAGGAGGGTGTGGCCAAAAAGAGGTTGGGCAGCCCCAGAGCAAAGAGGGTGGACAGGGCACAGACAAGGGGGGACACGGAGGCCTGGCCTCCAGAAGGAGCTGTGCCCACACCGTCCTCCGGGTGTGTGGACTCTGGGGATCCCTGACTCTAGACACCCGCACGCCAGCCCCCCCGCCCGCCAGCGCCTCACTGATGCGGCAGTCGGGGCCCGCGAAGCCGGGAGCGCACTCGCAGCGGAACCAGTTGACACCGTCCACGCAGACGCCGCCGTTGTAGCTGCGGGGAGAGGGCGGGTGTCAGGGAGCCCCGGGGCGGACAAGCACCCCACCCGGGTCTCAGGGAGCCCCCAGGGCTGCACTCACCAGGGCAGAGGGTTGCAATCGTTGGTGTCTGCATCCAAGAAAGAGAAAGGAGGTGAGCGTGGCATCCACCACCCAGAGCCCCCTGTGCTGCAGCGGGGGGCGGGGAGAGGGTCCTGGGCACCACAGCCCACCCTGACCACGTGCACCGGCAGGTTGGGGTGAGGAGCAGAGGTGGCCTCAGAGGGTGACCTGGACAGCGGCCAGGGGGCAGGGCCTGGAGTGGAAGCAGGCGGGGCCTACAGTGGAAAGGGTAGGGCCTGGAGCAGGAGGGGCGGGGCCTAGATTGGGAGGGGTGGGGCTGGAGCAGGATGGGCGGGGTCTGTAGTGGGAAGGGCGGGCCCTAGAGTAGAAGGGGTGGGGCCTAGATTGGGAGGGGTGGGACTGGAGTGGGAAGGGTGGGGCCTAGTGTGGAAGGGGCGGGGTCTGCAGCAGGAGGGGCGGGGCCTAGATTGGGAGGGGTGGGACTGGAGCAGGATGGGCGGGGCCTAGAGTGGAAGGGCGGGGCCTAGAGTGGAAAGGCGGGGCCTAGAGTGGAAGGGTGGAGTCTGCAGCAGGGGGGGCGGAGCCTGCAGCAGGAGGGTCTGCAGCAGGAGGGGAGAAGGGAGGGACACGGGCGGGAGCCGGGCTGCAGGCTGCGTGGTTGGCAGGTCCACGGAGGCCAGGACACCCAGGGAGGGGAGTGGAGGCTGCAGAGCTAGCGGTCAGGGGAGCACAGCAGGTCTTGGGGTACACTGTGCTTTGGTGGACAGGTGCAAGGGCAGGGGCAGGGGCAGGAGGGGGCGGCCCGGGGAGCCCCAGCCCACAGGCCCCCCGCCTCCCCGGCTCCCCGCCCCCGGCTCACTGTGGGTGCAGGTGCGGCCCTCCCAGCCGTCGCGGCAGATGCAGGAGAAGGAGTCGCCGCTGCCCACGCAGGTGCCGCCGTTGAGGCAGGGGTTGGGCAGGCAGCTGTTGTTCCCGGCTGTGAGGGGGCACAGGGAGGGTCCTCTCCATGGGGCCCTGGACGGACCATGTCCCACCTCCAGCCCCCCCCGTCCCCCGCTCCCCCAGGCAGGGCGACCGACCGGGCGGGGCCTCACCGAGGCTGCAGGTGCTGCCCTGCCAGCCGGGCGGGCAGACGCAGCGGAAGGTGTCGCCGATGTCGTAGCAGGTGCCGCCGTTGCTGCAGGTGGAGGCGTCGCACTGGAACTCGCCTGCGGGCACAGGGCGGCTCAGCGGGCACAGGGCGGCTCAGCGGGCGAGCAGGCCCGCAGGTGGGCAGGCGGGCGGGCAGGGCCGGGCGGGGCCGGGCGGCGGGCACTCACGCGAGTGGCAGGTCTTGCCCTTCCAGCCGTCCTCGCAGGCGCAGTAGAAGTCGTTGACCAGGTCGTGGCAGCGGCCGCGGCTGTGGCAGGGATCGGGGAGGCAGTCGTTGGGATCTGGGGGCGAGGACGCCGGTCAACAGGGGGTCACCGGCACTGGGGGGTGGGGGGTGGCCTGGGGCGGAGGCGTGTGGGGTGGGAGAGACGGGGCGGGTGGTGGGAAGGGTGGCCAGGCCCAGGCCGGAGCTAAGGGGGGTTGGGGGGATGGGACCCCGGGGGTGTGTGGGGAGCCCGAGGCCCAGTGCGGGGCGGGGAGGGTGGGGGGGGGGCCGGGCGGCGGGCCACTCACTGGTGTCGCAGAGCTCGCCCTCCCAGCCGCTGGGGCAGAAGCAGCGGAAGGCGGCCACCTCGTCGATGCACGTGCCCCCGTTGCGGCACGGCTGGCCCAGGCAGTCGTCGATGTCTGCGGGAGGCACGCGTGAGCGGGGCCAGGGCCCACGGCAGGCCCTGCCCACCTCCCCGCCTCTGCAGGCCCTGCCCACGGCCACGGCCACTCACTCTCGTGGCAGTAGGTGCCCGTGAAGCCGCTGTCGCAGACGCAGGAGAAGTTGCCTCCGGGTTGGTTGACGCAGTGCCCGTGGGGGCCGCACACGTTGGAGGGGGCCCCGCCGGCCACCCCTGCCTCGAATCCACAGCTGTCAATCACTGCAGCAAGGGGGAAGAGGTCAGCAGGCCCCGCCCACCTCCCCATTTCCACCTCTGCAGGCCCCTCCCCGCCTCTGCAGGCCCCGCCCCTAACCCTAACCTCAACCCCAACCCCTCTCCGCCTCTGCAGGCCCCGCCCCATCCCCTCTCCTCATCTTCAGGCCCCCCTGCAAGCCCTGCCCCATCTGCAGGTCCCACCCCACCTCTGCAGGCCCCGCCCCACCTCTGCAGGCCCCGCCCCTAACCCTAACAACCCTAACCCTAACCCCAACCCCATCCCCTCTCCACCTCTGCAGGCCCCGCCCCATCCCCTCTCCTCATCTTCAGGCCCCCCTGCAGGCCCTGCCCCCTCTGCAGGTCCCACCCCACCTCTGCAGGCCCCGCCCCACCTCTGCAGGCCCTGCCCCTAACCCTAACCCTAACCCCAACCCCATCCCCTCTCTGCCTCTGCAGGCCCCACCCCACCTCTGCAGGCCCCGCCCACCTCTGCAGGCCCCGCTGGGGCACGGCTCCCTGGGCACAGAGCAGTTCTTGCCGCCCACGTCCTCAGGGCAGGCGCAGTAGTAGTCGCCCTCCAGGTTGTAGCAGCGGGCGCCGTTCTGGCAGGGGCTCGGGTCACAGAGGTCAATGTCCACCTGTCGGGCGGGGGGGAAGGGGGGGCATCTTGAGGGCGCAGCCCCCTGCTGGTTCGCGACGGGCCAGGTGTGGTGTCCCCTCGGCCTGGACACCTGGCCTCCGCGGCCAGAGCCCGAGGGCCGCCCACCGGGGCGTCCAAGCCCCGCAGCTGGACGGAAACACCTGGGCGGCCGGCCCCCCCCCACGCCACCGGGCTCCGCGGCAGCCGCTTCCTCTGCCCCCGGCCGCATCCGGCCTTTGCCCCTCCTGCCGGCAGGAAGGCCGCTCGGACCTGCTCCCACAGGCCCGCGCCCGCCGCCCGGTCTGCGGTCCCGGCCAGACATGGCCCCGGGGCCCTGGGCCGGGCGGGACCTCTGCCACGGCCCCAGGAGGCCTGCTGGCCGGGAGCCTGCCCGGTGCCCCTGCGGCCCCACCGCCAGGCAGGTCAAAGGGAGGTGGGCGCACGCCAGCATCTGGAGAGCACCCCCCTCCCAGGGCCACGCGTGGCACACGCAGCTAGTCCCACACACAGCACACACAGGCACACGCAGCCAGTCCCACGCAGGCACACACAGCCCCTCACATGCACTGTACACGCAGCCACACACACACACACACACATACACACGGCACACACAGCCCTTCCCATGCACAACACACACAGGCACATGCAGCCCCTCATATGCACTGTACACGCAGCCACACACATACACACACACACACACGGCACACGCTGTCCCTCACATGCAGGCACATGCAGCCTCCACACACACACACACACACACACACAAGGCACACACAGCACCTCATACACATGGCACACGCAGCCCCTCATATGCACTGTACACACAGCCCCTCACACACACACACACACAGCACACACTGGCCCACACACACACACACACACACACGCAGCCCCTCACACTCAGGCCCCTGCACCCCACCCAGGGCCCCTCTCGGGAGGCCCACACGTCCCCCCTCGTCACAGACCCTCCCCCTCCAGGCAGTGCGGGGTGGACAGGCCACGGGCCAGGGCTCCGTCTGACCAGCGGGGACCCTTTGCCCTCCCCCCACCCTCCGTCCCGCCAGGCGCCCTGCACTTTGGGGCGGAGCCCCGGGCACTGCAGGGTGGGTCCCACAGCGGCCTGTCTGATCCCGGCCGGGGTGGGGAGGGGGCTGGCCGGGCAGCAGCAGGCCCCACAGGGCAGCCCCCCGCCCGCCCCCGCACGCACCTCGCAGAGCAGCCCCGAGAAGCCAGGGGGGCAGTGGCAGCGGAAGCCGCCCGCCAGGTCCTCGCAGAAGCCGCCGCGGCAGGGGCTGCTGGCGCACTCGTCCAGCGCGCGCTCGCAGTGCCGGCCCCCAAAGCCCCGCGGGCACACGCACTGGTAGCCGTTCACCAGGTCCTGCGGGCGGAGGGTGAGCTCGGCGGCGCCCGGGGCACGCACCCCCATTTCCCCGGGGGTCAGGTCACGCCACCCCCCACACTTCCTCCTGGGGGTCATGCCACCCCCACCTTCCCCTGCTTTCTCTTGGGGGTCACGCCCCCCCTCCTTTCCCCTGGGGGTCACGCCACCCAACGCCTCCTCCTGGGGGCACGACACCCCACCTTCCCCAGGGATTCACGTCACCCCCCCCCCCTTTCCCCTGGGGGTCACGCCCCCCCACGCCCCCCCCCCCAGGGGGCGCAGGGCCGGCGGCCACACCTCACCTTGCAGGTGCCGCCGTGCTGGCACTGCCCTCGACAGTCGTTGATGTCTGGGGGACAGAGGGACGGTCACGGGGGGGGGGCCTGGGCGCCGCCCAGCCCCGCCCGCCGGCAGCCTGCCACCCATACTGACTGATGTGGCAGTCGGTCCCCTTCCAGCCCGGGATGCAATCACAGTAATAGCCACCAATCAGGTTTTTGCAAGAAAAAGCGTTAAGGCACGGCTTCCCTTCACACTCATTGGCGTCTGTGGACGAGACAAGAGGGCGCCATGGGGCCTGGGCCCCCCTGCCCCCGCGCCCGGCGCCCGCAGCCACAGCAGCACCAGCAGCAGCAGCCGCATGCACAGCCCCCACGCCCCATGCACACGCGTGCGCCACCCCCCGGGCCTCACCCAGCCGGCAGGTGGCCCCCACCCACTGCTGGGGGCAGAGGCACTCGAAGCCGTCCACCTGGTCCACGCAGGTGCCACCCGCCGCACACGGGTTGGAGGCGCACTCGTCGATGTCTGCGGAGGGACGGGGCGGGCAGGGGGGCGTGTGGGCAGGGGCTGGGGGCGGAGGCAGCCGGGCACCGGGGTCCCCCTCCTCCCGTGGGGGAGGAGGGTCCGTCACTGCTCCCCTGGCCACCGAGTCCGCAGCCCCGCCCCAGAGCGCCCCCTCCACCCGCCAGTGGGCACTCACCCAGCGCGCAGGTGGGTCCGCTCCAGCCGGACGGGCAGTGGCACTCGAAGCCAGAGGGCACCTCGTGGCAAGACCCCCCATTGGCGCAGGGGTTAGAGGCGCAGGCGTGCTCGGCTGCGGGGGAACGGAGGCAGCGGTGGGCGGGACAGCCCGGGGCCCCGCCTTGGCAGAGGGCTCCCCTCCACCCCCAGGCCCCAGGGCGGGGAAAGGTGCGTGCGTCCAGGGAGAAGGAAGCCGGAGGGCCGGGCCCAGCGGGCCCCTGAGCGCCGGCCGGGCCGGGCCGAGGCCCACCTACCCCGCTCGCAGTTCTTGCCCGTGTAGCCGGCGGGGCAGACGCAGCGGTACTGGTCCGGCTCCGCGTTGATGCACGTGCCCCCGTTGGTGCAGGGGTGGTGGCTGCCACAGTAGTTCAGGTCTGGGGAGCAGGCCGGGCGCGCTCAGGGCAGGCACCCTGGCTCTGCAGCCTGGGGGCCACGGGGAGCCCCGGCCCCCGACCCCACCTGCCCCCCACCCCGGCTGCCCGCCGCTCACCTTTGTTGCAGAGCAGCCCGCCCCAGTTGGTCTCGCAGTTGCACTGCCAGGGCTCCACGCAGCTGCCGTGCACGCAGCCGGGGTACGGCACGCACTCGTCGCAGAAGCGGCCCTGCCAGCCGTAGTGGCACCTGGGGGAGTCCAAGGGCCCAGGGCCCAGTGGGTGGGTGTGCAGGGGTGTGGGGGGGGGACCCGGCCAGGGCGGGCATCCGGGCCTCCGCGCGCGCGCGCTGGAGCAGGCCCGTGGCCAGGCGGGGGTGACAGCCGGCCGGCAGCCCGGCCCGGCGCTCCCGGCCGCGGGCCAGGACAGTGGGCGCAGCTGTCCAGTCACTCCCGCCCGAGCTATTCTGGGACCTTCCCCCGCGCGGGGCCCCCGCGGTCAGGCGCCGGGACGGGAAGCCCGGCCGGGACCCCGGGCACGAGCGCGCCCGCTTGGCACCCAGGCCTGGGGCCTCTGGGCCTCACGGGCACCCAGGCACCCGGGCACCCAGCGGGCGGAGGACCAGGGCGCCCGCCCGTCCCCGGCGGTGTGACAGGGGCCAGGCGTGACCTCGCCCCAAACCCAGGAGCGGTCACTTCGCTCCCACAAAGCCCCACGGAGGGTCCGTCCCACGGGGAGGCCCCGGGCCCCCGGCCGTCCAGGGGCCAGACGCAGGCAGCCACTGGCCCGGAAGCCGCCTGCGTGCACTGAGACCTCTGGCTCCGAGGCCAGGACCCCAGGCTCGGCCCCGCCCTGCAGGGGGCAGCACCCCTCTGGGCAGGTGCGGGCGGAGGCAGGCAGCCAGGACTCGGGAGGAACCGCCCGGCCCCGGCCTGCCCTGCCCTGGGGCCCAGCGCTCGGTCTGGCTGGGCCCCTCGGTCTGGCTAGGACCTGGACGTCAGACGCCCCGAGGCCCTCCAGCCTGGCCAGGGCCCGGGGCCGCTTCCCGGACCTGCAGGCCCGGCGGGAAGGAGTGACATCAACCTCGCCGCCGCTCGCGTGCCGGCACCGCCGCGGAGTGTATTTTTGGACGAGGAAGGAGCCACGGCCCTTCCTGGGCCGCCTCCCGCCCGCCCCGGCCCTCAGAGGGGACTCAGGGCACAGCCACGGGGAAACAGGGGAGAGGGGCGCCCCCACCCAGACCGGGTGCCCAGATGGGTACTGTGGAAAGGGGGGTCTGCCCACCCCCACCCGGACCCTCCAGGTGGCCTGGGTGGGGCGGCCCCTCGGCAGGCCCCCCGCCGCCCAGCAGCCTCCCTGCCCAGGGCTCCGGGGCCAGGGAGGAGGCGGCAGGAAGGCAGGGCCATCTCCGCGGCATCCGGTGGGGGTGTCCTCGCTGAAACCTGAGCCACCGGCAGCTGGGCCTCACCCACAGGCGGCGGGGTGGGTGGGTGGGTGGGGAGGTGGGGGCTCCCCTACCCCCCAGGCGGCCCCAGGAGTCCCGCCCCTCAGCTTCCTGCCCGGCCCCTGGCAGCCGGGAGGGCGAGGCAGACCTGCCCTCTCCCACCTTCCTCCTCCCCGCTGGCTCCTCGGTCACGGCCAGCCACCCAGGCCACAGCATGGGCATCATGGCTGTGCACGGCACCGGGCAGGGCCGAGCGGGTGTGCAGGGCTGGGACCCGGCCGCCCGCTGTTCCTGCCCAGCCCTGGGCCCAGAGGACCCAGGCTCCCGGCCACCACGGTCAGCAGGCAGGCCTCGCCCTGGACAGCAGGACAGCCTCCCACCCCCTCTCACCGGGACATGGGCCCGCCCGGGCTACGTCCCTGCACCCTGAGGCCCACGGGGCGTGTCTGCCATCCCGCATGAGGGGCTGGCTCGGGGGGAGGCCCTCCCCCTGTCCTTTCCTGGGGCCAAGCAGAGTGGTCACCACCCCCTTCCCGGCGCCCACACCGCGCCCTCCTGTCCGAACGCATTCCTGTGCGACGCTGGGGAAGTTAACCAACCTCTCTGGTCTCAGGGTTCTTGTCTGAAAATGCACCGGGAAGCCAATGCACCCCACGGGGAGGGCTGGGGAGGAGGGAGGGTCCAGGCCGGGCAGAGCGCCCCACCCACCTGCACCTCCTGGCCAGCCTGCACCCCTCCCGAAGGCCCCAGGCCACCCTGGAGCCCACCCCTGCTGCCCGCGCACTGCCAGAGGGCCCTGCTCCAAGCCACTGGCCTGGGGCCCCGCAAGCTGGCCCCTCCTGCTCCTGTGCACCATGAACTGCCCACTCACTGCTCCCCGCACCCTCCCCAGGGTCTCTCCCACTATCCTCTTCCCCTCCCCCCGCCACGACCAAGACCCTCACGCTACACCTCGCTGCGCTGGCCGCCAGACCCCGAGCTCCTGGCCACCCTGGCATGGCTTCTCCCAGTGCCTCACCCTCAGCAGGAGGCCCGGCGGCTCTCTGCCTCCTGCCACCTCAGCCTGAGCCCCAATTCCGCCCTCGGGGTCTGTCAGGGCTTCCCTCCCTCCGAGGACCA
This sequence comes from Lasiurus cinereus, assembly GCA_011751065.1. NCBI lineage: Eukaryota > Metazoa > Chordata > Mammalia > Chiroptera > Vespertilionidae > Lasiurus > Lasiurus cinereus. The sequence goes on from JAAGEH010001104.1 coordinate 24,546, forward strand.
CCCCCGTCTCCGCCGATCCCAGGCCACTGCCGGCAGGAGGGAGGCCGCTTCCCAGTCCTGGACCTCCCACTCCTCTCTCCCCACCCCCCAACCTCAGATCCGCTCCGCAGAATCCGCAGAACCTGCCCACCTCTGCGCCTCCTGCTGGGCCACCCCAGCCCCGGCCTCCCGCCGGCTGCTCCTCACATCAGCTGCTGCGGGGGCTTCCCTGTCCCTAGCTCCCACCCTGAGCTCCAACCCCAGGCCCCCTGCTTCTCCGGGGCTGGGCACCCCCACCCTCAGGTCCCTCGGACAGGACTGCTCTGGCCACGCCAGCCCCCTGCCCCTGCCCCCCTGTCCCCGTGGGCCCCCCGCATCCCCAGGCTCTGGGCACAGCGTCTCCCCAGCACCGACGGCCAGCTGCCCGGAGGCAGGGCCCACGTCCGTCCGTCCGGATGCTCAGCGCAGCCCCGGGCCCACGGGCGCCCGCCACCCTCTCTGCTGCTGGGGCGGAACGAGGGGGCGCTGGGAGGGAGGAGGGGAGGGGGGCAGCCGGACTCACCTGCACTCCCCGGGCACGGAGCACCCCCCGTGGAGCAGGTTGCAGCCTTGTTTACACACGGCTGCGATAGAGAGAGGGGGGGGGCAGAGAGCCGGTTGCAGCCCGCCGTGGGTGTGGGGGGGAGGGAGCCCCCCGCCAGCCCCCCAGCACCCCAGGGGCCGCCCCGGCCCACCTTCCTTGCACTCGGGGCCCATCCAGCCGTCCATGCAGGCCTTGTTGCCGTACTGGTCGCAGGTGTGGTGGCCGAAGAAGTCGTTGCGGGCCCGGCAGAACTTGTTGCAGGTGGGGCTGTAGTAGTTCTCGGCGCAGCGCACCCGCAGCTGCAGCTCCATCTGCGCCACGTGGCCGCTGAACTGCAGGCTCTTCCAGCGCTCCTCGGGGTTCACCATGCCCGCGTGCGACACCCGCTCGATCAGCAGCTCCTCTTGGGGGGGCGCAGAGTCAGGGGGGGCAGAGCCCCGCCCCGGCTCCCGCCCCACCCCCCACAGGCAGGCGGGGCAGGGTAGGGAGGTGGGGGCTCCCCTACCCGTGCCCCCCGGCTGACGGCCCCTCTACACCCATGCCCTGCCCCAGCAGGGGTCGGCCCTGACCCCGGAGACGCCTGGGGCTCGGCCTCCTGCCGGCACACCTACTGCCCGTCTTTCTTCTAAAACACATTTTATTGCTCTGATGGGGTGGCTCAGTGCATAGAGCGTTGGCCTGCAGACGGAAGGGTCCCAGGTTCGATTCCGGTCAAGGGCATGTACCTTTTTTTTTTTCTTTTAAATATATTTTATTGACTTATTTTTATTTTTATTTTTACAGAGAGGAAGGAAGAGGGATAGAGAGCTAAAAACATCGATGAGAGAAAGAGAGACATCGATCAGCTGCCTCCTGCACACCTCCCACTGGGAATGTGCCGCAACCAAGATACGTGCCTTGACTGGAATGGAACCCGGGACCCTTCAGTCCGCAGGCCGACGCTCCATCCACTGAGCCACACCGGTTTGGGCAAAGGCATGTATCTTGGTGGCGGGCACATCCCCACTGGGGAGCGTGCAGGAGGCGGCTGATCGATGTCTCTCTCTCATCGATGTTTCTAACTCTCTACCCCTCTCCCTTCCTCTCTGTAAAAAAATCAGTAAAATATATTTTAAAAAATAAAAGGACAAAAAATACATTTCATTGGTCTCAGAGAGGAAGGAAGGGAGAGGGAGAGAGAGAAACATCCGTGATGAGAGAAATCACCGACCGGCTGTCTCCTGCACGCACCGCACTGTGGACTGAGCCTGCACCCCGGGCCTGTGCCTTGACCGGGAACCGAACCCTGACCTCCTGGTTCATAGGTCAGTGCTCAGCCACGGAGCCCTGCCAGCTGGGCATCTACCGCCCATCTTTTTTTTTTTTAATATATTTTATTGATTTTTTACAGAGAGGAAAGGAGAGAGATAGTCAGAAACATCGATGAGAGAGAGACATCGATCAGCCGCCTCCTGCACGCCCCACAGTGGGGATGTGCCCGCAAGCAAGGTACATGCCCCCAACCGGAATCGAACCTGGGACCTTTCAGTCCGCAGGCCGACGCTCTATCCACTGAGCCACACCAGTCTCGGCAACTGCCCATCTTAAAGCGCCTTCTCTCTCCCCGGCCGCCGGGCCTCACCTCAAACCAAGCCACTGCACGGGGGGGAGGGGCACGAGCGAGGAACCACGGGCACACGGGGACCGGGGCACCATTCCCTACACTTCTCATTGGCTTGGGATGGGGCTCAAAGCCTCCATGACCTACCCGGCCCCCCTCCCCCGGCCCTGCTGGCCTCAGCACCTCCCATCTGCCAGGCAGGGCCCAGGCTGCTGCCTAAACACAGCTGCTCACTCTGGCCCCAGGGCCTTTGCACATGCTGCTGCTGCTGCTGCCTGTGGTGCTGCCCGTCTGCCCAGGAGAAACCTCTCTGCCCTGCACCCAGGGCCCCCGCAGGGCAAGCACAGGGCAGCCCACCTCGGGGCGTCTCGATGTCCCAGGTCAGAGAGGCAGAGAGGGGGGCCACGGGGCTAGAGAGCCTCCTGGGAGTGCCCCCCTCCTCTCTGCCACTGACTCGGCCCCGAACACCCCCTCACCCCCGACCTGGAGAACACAGGTGCAGCCGGACTGGGCAGGGGGCAGTGCGCACACGCCTCCGCAGATCGCCAGCGTGGCTGAGGCTCCCGGCAGCCGGGGCGAAAAGGGGCACAGCGTCCCAGCGGGCAGAGGGCGGGGGACCTGGCCACAGCCTTCTCTGGAGCCCAGAGGGCGCCTCCTGTGCCCCGAGGGAGGGAGGTCCTGCCAGAACCCACCCTCCCGGAGCCGGAGCCAGAGCAGAGCCGGGCGGCGTGCGGGAACTCACCATCGGGGGTGGTCTGGTTGTCCCAGTCCCAGGCCTCTATGATGAGCGTGAAGGACCGCTGTGGACACGGACGGGGGGGTGGGGAGGGAAGGGGGGACAGTCAGGGACCCGAGCCCCAGCGGCCTGCCCTGAGCGAGGGGGACCTGCCCCACCACACCCCAGCCTGAGCCCCAACTCCTTCCCGGAGAACCACACCCCCCATCCCAGCAGCCCCCAGACCACGCTGGCGAGAGGGAGGGAGGAAGGTGCTTCCCACTCAGGCAGACACGGGGCCTGGGGTCCCGGCTCCCTCGGCCAGCGGCCCTGACCCGTGGGTGACCCCGGCCGAGCAGAGGGAGCCGTGGCCAGAGCAGAGGAGACCGGCCCCCGACCCTGGCTGGATGGGAAGGAAGCGGGGAGCTGCAGCAAGCCCACCTGCGAGGCCCCCCGGCCAGGCCCCGGCCCTGGCTCTGGAGGTGCCCCTCCCAAGACACGGGGTGCAGGGGGAGCAGCCCCCATGTAGCCTGCCTCACCGAGGGCCCCGGCTGCAGAGGCGGGAGAACGCGCCCGGGACCCCGTCCCCCCCACGCCCAGACCATCTGCCCGCAGGCCCCAGGCGATGGGTGGGGTGACGTCACTGCGCCAGCCCTGGGCCCGCCTCTGCAGGGGTAACCAGAGCCTTGTCACTCAGGGCACGAGCCTCTGAGGGGGGCGGGACTTGGCCTCCCAGGGGTGCCTCTGTGGTTCCCGTCACACCACGCGGCCCCCGGGACCCGGGTGCCCCCAGGCTGGGAGCCGCTCCTCCCGTCCAGGCTGCTGTGCTGGGACCTCGGCTTCACCCCCCGCCACGGACCCAGGCCCACCAGGCTGCTCCCCCCACAGGTGGCTCCCCCTCATGAGCTACTCCCCACTGCACAGGCTGCTCCCACCATGTAGGCTACTCCCACCCCCTGGCAGCCTCCTGCTGACCCCCAGACCCAGCGCCACCCCACCTGCCCCCTCTCTGCCATGGGCATCAGTCACATCAGCCACACCCCCTGCCTCTGGACGCCCGAGGCTGGCCCTCGGAGACCCTCTCCTCCCCGGCTGCCCTCCCCCATTCGCCCCGGCGCTCTCCGGGATCCCAGATGACCCACCGGACCTCACACCCACCGGCTGGCACATGGGGCCTGCACCCCCAGAAAGCACGGGCTGAAAGTGGGGAGCCCTCAGCTCCTGCCCTCCGCACAGCCAGCCCAGCACGCCCGCCCTGGCACAGACGCCGCCCGCAGGCCGCCTGGCCCTGGCCCTTCTACGTCTGGGGCAGCTGAAGCCCAGCCCCTCCAACCAAGCTTCCCATTTCATTCATTCGCTCGTCTACTCACTCACTCCTTAGTTCATTCATTCATTCATTCCCTCCCTCATTCATTCATTTATTCACTCATTCCCTTCACTTCCTCCCTCATTCCCTCGCTCACTCATTCCCTTCACTCCCTCTCATTCCCTCCCTCATTCATTCATTCACTAACTCATTCCCCCACTCATTCATTCCCTCACTCACACACTCATTAATTCGCCCATTCACTCACTCATTCACTCACTTGATCACTCATTCATTCACTCACTCCACCCACTCACTCACTCATTCCTCATTCCCTCCTTCATTCACTCACTCATTCCCTCCCTCCTTCATTCCCTCCCTCACTAACTCATTCACTCACTAACTCATTCCCTCACCCATTCATTCCTCCTGTCTCCCTACTTCCCTCTGCTCCTTCATGCACGGAGCCTACAGAAGGCTCGGCTCTGCAGGGGACCCGGCCTCTGCCCGGTGGACAGATGACCCGGAGGAGCACCAGGGTGGGAAGCAGAGATGCTGTTCTAAGGGGTGTCCGGGCGGGGCCCCCCGAGTTTCCGCTGGGACTGGGGCTGCAGAGAGCGAGGGAGGGGTCTCTCCACAGGACCGTGCACGGGGACCCGGGGCCAGAACAGAGCAAAGCGGGTGGCTGCGGGGGCAGTGGCGGGAGCAGGGAGCCGGGCCGGGGCTGCGGCCACCACCGCTCACCCCACCGCAGGGCAGGCCGGGCCGGGCCCGCTGCCCGCCCCACACCTGGGCACCGGGAGGGCGCGCCTCCGGCTCCCAGGAAACCCCACGCCGGCGCTCAGGTAGGGTTACCGCCACCTCGCCGAGCCCGGGCTCCGGTTACCGCTCCCGCAGGGCACGCACCCGCCCGCCCACGGGGCCGCCGCCCGCCAGCTGGGCTCCGGGCACCTGCACAGCAGCCTGTCCCCCCGAACCTGAGCCTCCCTCCGAGCGGGCCCGCACCTCTGTGCCCGCACCTCTCTGCCCGGCGCCGCTGGAGACTCGGTTTCCCCACACCCAGCCCCCGGCTGCAGATGGGCAGGGTGTCCATCTGCAGAGAGCCACAGGCCAGGGTCCCGGGGCCCCAGGATGGGCTGGGGGGCGGGCGGCCTAGCAAGCAGGCAGAGGAACCCTGGCACTCCTCCGTCCAGGCTGCAGGGGGCCTGGCCACAGCGGGCCGGCCAGGACCCTCTGCTCTGCACGGCAGACCCCCGCCACCGTCCACCTCCTCCCGGCCTGACCCCCACGGCCAGGCCCAAACCCCTCATCCGACCGTCAGACAGGGCGATGGGGCAGCAGCCCGAGGCCAGACCCAGCACCGGGCGTGCCACAACCCAGGGCTCAGGCCGCCTCATCCCGGCCCCGCCCACAGGCCAGGGCATCCCACACGGGGAAGGCCCAGCAAGGCCGGCGGTCAGCCCGCGGCGGCCAGGGCCCCAGCTCCAGCCTGGCTGGGTCCCCGCCCCATCCCCACCGGCCATCCGGCCCCCCACAGCGCGTGGGGCTGGTGTCTGCCGTGCCAGGAGCTCCGAGCACAGATACATTTCCTGAAACCCGAGCTGCAGAGGCCTGGTCTCTGCTGCCATTGTCACCCAGGGGAAGGGGGAGAGGAGGGGAGGGGGAGGGGCGTCTCCCACAAGGCGTGGGACCCAGGCGGTGGCAGGAGGGATGGACCGCAGGCCCACCCCACGCAGGAGTCTGAGGCCCACCCTCCACCGCAGAGGCCAGCTGGGGCCGCCTGCTCCGGGCCCAGGGTCCCCCAGCACCTCTGCCGATGGGCCTGTGAGCAGGATGCCACCAGGACTGGGCTCATCCTGGTCACACCCAGCTCACCGGGGATGGGGGTGGGGACCTAGCTCACCCAGAGATGAGGATGGGGATGGGGATGGGCATGGGGATGGGGATGGGGACCCGGCTCACCAGGATGGGGATAGGATGGGGATGCAGCTCACCCAGGATGGGCACCCAGCTCACCTGGGGATGCGGATGGGCACCGGGCTCACCCAGGATGGGGATGGGGATGGGCACCGGGCTCACCAGGATGGGGATGCAGCTCACCGGGAATGGGGATGAGGATGGGGATGGGGATGGGGACCCAGTTCACCTGAGGATGGGGATGGGCACCCTGCTCACCCAGGATGGGGATGGGATGGGCACCCAGCTCACCGGGATGTTGGAAATGGGACTTAACCTCCTGAAGTCGGGGATGGGACCCTACTTGGGCCTGGGATTGGAGATTCCTGTCTCCCCAGGACCACCTCCCGCCTCAGGCCTTGGCCCGGTTCCCCAAGAACCTTCGCATTGAGCCCGAGACGGTCGCTGAGAGCCACCGTCCCTTCCACGAAGCCCCAGCCTCAACGCTACAGGGACCCCTGCGCTGGCTCCCCACCCTCACTGCCAGGGGCAAAGCCGGACCCTTTCCCAGCCCACCCAGTGGCCCCCGTGGCCAAGCCCCCCGCTAAAGCAGGACTCCTGGGGGGAAAGTATAGGAGGGAAGCAGGGGCCGGAGTACACACAGGCCCCAGGAGGGGAGAGGGTGGGTGAGGAGGGAGCCGGGGCTCCACCAGGCCAGCCCCAGCTCCTTGGGGGGCCCGGGAGCACAGGGAGGGTGATGCTCTCTCCCCGGGGGCAGTGAGGTGCAGGCACAGGCTCAGCGGGCCCCGTGGGCGGGGGGCTCCTGGCTGCCAAGCCCCCAGTAACTGAGTGCCGTGTGGCCGGCTCTGGGCCCAGGTCTCACCAGACCTCCCATTTGGGGACACGGCTCTGACAGGCCGACCCCCGACACACACACACACACACACACACACATACCACATACCACATACACACACACCACATACACATACTACCCACATCACACACATACCACATACACACACATATACACACACGCAACGCACAAACATACATCACACACAGGTAACCACACACACAAACACACACACACCCCAGAGCACGTGATGGCCTCTAGGGACTCCGGCCTTTGGCTGGGCCGCCAGCGGGGGAGGGAAGGAGACCCGGCAGGCGGGGAGCAGGGCTGGGGGTCCCCGAAGCTGCAGTGTCTGAGGGCTCAGCCTGGCTGTGCTGTCAGAAACGGGGTCAGCCTCAGGCCCCTCTCCCCCATAACACACAGGGGCCTACGCCCACCTCTGCAATCCCTTCCACTCCGTTCTGCTGCCACAAGCGACCCCCAGCCACACCCGGGGGGGGGGTCACGGCCTCCAGCCAGGCAGCACACAGCCCCCCTCACTCCCTCCCTCGGGGTGGAGCCCCCCGGCTGCTACCCTGCACCTCCATCAGCCAATGCAGCCGAGCCCACCACCCACGGCCCCCGCCTCCACCTGCCAGCCCCGGCCCAGCTCCGGGCAACGTGCCCCTGACCCCTGGGGGGCCAGTGGACCGGGGGGGGGGGGGCACCCGTGGGGTGGGGTCCGGAGCGCAGGGGCAGCCCCCCATCCTGGCTGCCTCCACCTCCCCCCTCCAGGCCCCGGAAGGCGGAGCCTCAGTTCCACCTGGAACCACCGGGCGGTAGCCACCCGCTGCCTGAGGGCTGGGGGCGGGCAGGGCCCTGGGGGCGGCTCCCTGGGTTCCTTGGGGCCCCGTTCCACCTCCAGCCCCCCAGGCCCTCCTCCGGTTCCCACCCGGGGGATCCCCAAGTCCCCGCTGGCTCCCGGCAACGCCCCCGGGGCCGGGCCCAGGCCCCTCCTCCGCTTCCTCCAGCCACCGCCAAGCGCCCCCGGGCAGGGGGGGGAAAGCCCTGGGTGCCAGGGGGGTGCCCGGGTGCCAGACGTGCCCCGGCTCCCAGGACGGAGCGGGACCTGCCGCAAGCCGAGGCCGCGGGGCCACGGAGGAGCCGCCGCCGAGCGGAAATACCAGGGCGCTGGCATCACCACCCGCTCCACGCCCGCCCGGTGTCGCCGCAGCCTCACCTCGGGGCGAGGAGGGGAGACGGGAGCTTGCCCGAACCCACGCTCCCCCACGGCCCCCGGTGTTCCCCCACCTGAGCCGGCCGCCCCCGGCACCCCCCTATCCCACCCCCCGGGACGTCGCGGGGGAAGCCGCTGCGAGGGGCACGAGGGCAGCTGCCCGACACCCAGTGCCCAGCACCCAGGGAGCCGAGGGCCGGCCAGTGGGCCCCAAAGCCACGAGGGACACGTGTCGGCCCGCCACATTCCTCGGCGGCCGCCCTGCCCTGCCCCCGCGCCGCGGCTGCCAGCCCAGGCAGAAAACACATCCCCAGGTAGCGTTCCCCAGCCGCCCTGGCGGGGCCCCAAGTGCCGATGACAGGCTGCAGCTCTGCTCAGACCTGCCTGCCGCCCGCTCGCTCGCTCGCTCCGCGGGCTGTGGGGGCGAGGGGGCGGGCTTCGCGGAACTGCCCCGGGCCCTCCTGCCCGGCCCTCCCCCGGGGCCCGACCGCCTAGTCCTCGTCCTCATCCTCGCAGGGACACCCTGGGGTCAAAGGCAGCCCCAGAAGTCAGCCGGGGTCAAAGGGGCAGGGCCGCCACGGCCAGGGGAGGGGCCGGACACCGGCTTCCGAGGAGAGGGGTGACTCCTGGGGGGCGGCCTCCACACCCCACCTCTGCTGGCCCGGCCTCGGCCGCCCTGTCTCCAAAGGGGCACCGGGCGGGCATCTGCCTGGCGCCTCCGGGCGGCGGGTCCGGTGGGAAAGTCCCGGGTCAGACGACCGGGCCTCCCCCCGATCACAGCCTGGCGCCCAGCTCCAGCAACTGACTCCCCGCGCCTGGGCCCACCCCAGCTGCTGTGCTCCTGGACCCCGCACCCTGGGACCCGGCCCCACCCAGGCCCAGGAGGGCGGCGGCCCAGGGAACCCCCCCGGGGTGCCAGGCCAGGCCTTGGTCCAGAAACAGGACGCAGCATCAGCCACCTGGAGGCCTGGGCCTGGCCACCCACGCTGGGTCAGGCAGGCAGCCCCTGTCCGTCCGTCCCGGCCCTCATGCACCACGGCCTGGGGCAGCCCACCTCCCTCCTGGCGTGCCCAGGAGGCCCAGGGCTCCATCCCCCCCAAAAAAAGAGAGAGATAACAACAAAAGCAAAAGCCCACACAGACGGGGCCACAGAGGGACGGCACCATGGCCTCTATCTCTTCCCCTGGGGCAAGGGGTGTGGGGATGGAGAGGGTTGGGGGGGGGTCCAGGGCCAGCAGCAGAGGCTGCATGCAGCCTGCAAGCCCTCCTCGGCCCAGCCCCCCACCCCCACCCCCACCCGCACCCCATCCCCGGGCATCCAGGAAGCGGCCGGGCGGGCGAGCGAGCGCAGACTGGCTGCGGGCCCAGGGCGGCTCCGCCGGGACCTGCCCCGGACCGGCCCCAGCACGCGCGCCGCACATGCCTCCCCGCGGCCTGCCGGGGCCCAGGGCGCCCCCGCCCGCCCGGACACGCGCCGCGGGCCGCACCCGCCCCGCGCCCACCGCGACCTCCGCGTGCCCACGTGGCGGCCGCGGACCCGGCCCCACGGAGCACGCACCCTGCAGGGTGTGGAGTGGGGGGTGGAGAGGTGGGGG
>JAAGEH010001104.1:44291-59795 GCA_011751065.1 Lasiurus cinereus
GTGGGCAGAGCCGAGGGGCCTGCAGGACGCGGCGTTGCTCTGCCTCCACCCAGAGCAGTGGTTCTCAACCTTCCTAAGGCCGCGACCCTTGCATCCAGCTCCTCATGGGGTGGGGACCCCCAACCATGACATGTTGCTACTGTGATGCATCGTGATGTCAATATCTGCATTTTTTCCGAGGGTCTTAGGCGACCCCTGTGAAAGGGTCGTTCGACCCCCCCAAAGGGGTCGCGTCCCACAGGTTGAGAACCGCTGCTCTGGGGTCCCTGGGGCCACAGCAGCCTTCTGATCCCTGTCCGACCAGCCCCCTAGCCTGGGGCTCCCCCTTAAAGCTCCAGTCGCAGGGGTGCTCCCGGGTGCACCCTGGGCGAGTGCTCAGCTGGTGCTGGTGCTGGTGCTGGACACGGCACGGGGGAGTCTGGGGGCCACGCGGCCTGGCCAGGGGGCTTCCGGCCGGGCCGGGGTGCGGACTGCCCAGGGTTTGGACAGAGCCGGCTGCGCTCTGGGCCGAGCTGTGCTTCCGCCCGGTGGTGTGGTGCTAAATATAGCGCCAGGGAGGGGGTTTCCGGTTACAGGCCCCCCCACCCTCCCTGCCAAGTGCTGGGAAATCGATGCCAGTTCCATTAGGCTCGTCAGCCGCGCCTGCTGACCTGCTCCGGGCTGCAGAGGGAGGGGCGGGCTGCAGGGCCGGCCAGGGACCCTGCCCTCGGCCCCCCGCCCTGCAGGGAGCCCAGGCCCGGCCGGGTGCCCCTCCGAGACGTGGGGCGTACCCGGGGCAGCCCACGGGGGGTCTCCGCCGGACAGGACGGAGCTGCAGTACCTGGGACCCCCCCAGCAGCCCAGCCCTGCTGGCCCCTGGGACACACCACCCGCTCTCGGGCCCCGCCCCAGCAGCTGGGCACTCACCTGGCTGGGCTCCCAGGAGGCCCCACCTGGGTCACGGCCAGCATTTGCATATAGGTGTGCTGCCTCCCCGGGTGGGGGTGGGGGTGGGTCTGTTGGGCCTCCAACTGCCAGGCCCGGGGCTGTGCTGCTGGAGGAGGCTCCCCTACACGCACCCCCCAGGCCCAGAGGAAGGGAGGGGCCTGGTCGACCTCCACAACTGCTCCCAAAACACCCCCTGACTGGCCGAGGGAGGAGCAGGGCGAGCACGGGAGGGCGGGTGGGCCCCACAGGAGCCCGAGGCGGCGTGTCCCTCCCCCACACCATCCAGTCGCAGCCCAGGGCCCAGCCCTGGGAACACAGGGCCCCACGGCCCTGCTCCTGGCCACTCCGGTCCCCAGACCCGCCCTTCCTGTGGGGACAGCACCCCAGGGAGCTGACCAGAGGGTTTGGAGGCTCTGCAGAAGGGCCAGACCAGGACACCACCCTCTCAAATGGTGCCCCATTCCCAGCTGATGCCTGTGACCATGGGGAGCAGCACCCACTCCCCACAGTGGGCTCCTGGGTGCCGGCTACGTGGGGAGCGAGTCCCCCTATGGCCCTCCCTTACCCCCCAGTGCTGGAGGCAGACAGAGGGCAGCTCACACGGCCTGACCCTCTGGACAGGCAGGGTCTTGAAGACCACATACAGGCTGCAGGCGGAGGGAGGGGGCACCACACTCCCAGGCCCAGGGACCCGGGCTCTGGGGGTGTTAGCCCAGGCCACTGGGTGGGGACCTCGCTTCTCCAGGAGTGAGCCCCCTGGGATGCACAACCCACAGTTCTGCTCCCCCCCCCTTTAATCCCCCCATGACCGAGGCTGGCTCAGCCAACAACACCCCGGAGGCCCCAGCTCACTCCGTGGCCCGGTGCCCACTGAGCGGCCCTCCCTGAGTGTAAACCACCCCCCACCCTCTCACCCCCAGCCTGGCCTGCCCTGCCCTTCGGCACAGCCACAGCCAGGCTCGTGCTGCGTGGAGTTCAGGGCCTCCTCCGGGCACAGCGCAGAGCCAGCGGACACAGTGGAAGCGACAGGAACCTTTATTGGGGCTGCAGGGGGGATCGGGAGGGGGGGTGGGCAGGGGGAGGCAGGCGGGGCCTCGATCCAGACCCTCCGGAGCGTCACTGGGGAGCCAGGCCGGGGACCACGCTCTGGAGGAACCAGGAGATGGCGTAGATGACGCCGAGGGACTTGGGGATGCTCCGGTTGTCGGAGAAGGCCTGGGCGCCCCTCAGCGGCAGGTGCACCACCTCCACGGGCTCGGCCGCCCCCGCCAGGGACAAGTCCAGGGGGCACTTCTGGGCGTCGGTCACCTCCACGTAGAGCAGGGTCTGAGTGGAGCTCGCCAGGCCCACGCCAATCCTGGGGGTGGAGGCCGCGCAGGCTGAGCCGCCGAGCGGCCCCCGCCCCCGCCCTCTCCCGGGGGGCCCCTCCCCAATCCCGGGGGGGGCAGGACCTGGAGGCCCTCACCCCTCCACGCCGGATGGAGACAGGGCAGGCCCCCCAGCAGTGAGGGCCCGTGGCCAGGACCTGCACCACCCGGGGCGCTGACCGTGGTCCAGATCCCCAGGGCCTGGCGCTCACACCACAGCCCTGAGTTGGAAAGGGGGTCCGAGCCCCCGGGGAGACAGGAGACCGGCCACCCTAACCACAGGGGCCGAGACTCTGAAGGGTCCCCCCTGCCCCCACCGATGTGAGGCTGAAGGGGCTGCAACTACTCAGCCTGGAGGACCATCTGGGGCACCCCCCTCCCTGCCTGTTCCTGCCAGACCCCCAGCCAGGGCCTCCTTCCCAATGGACGGACGGTGGACGTAGCCCCAGTCCCCCTCCCAGGGCTGAGGTGTCGGCTGCCAGCAGAGCCACACCAGCTGCCCGTGGTGCGTGGGCTTGGGAGGGCTCCCCACCAGCACCTGCAGGGCACCAGGCAGGGAGTGGGGAGCGGGGGGCGGGGGGCAGCAGGTGCCGAGGCAGCCAAGCCCACGCCCAAGGCTCCTTGACCCGAGAGGAGCAGGAGGGCTCCACTCTCCATGGGTGGCGGCCCCCGGGGGGGAGACCAGCACCGAAAGCAGTGGCCCGACCGGCAGGGGGTGGGGGCAGGAGTGGGCAGTGTAGGGACAAGCACAGAGCAGGGCACGGGCCAGTCTGGACCCCAGAGCAGGGGAGGGAGGCCCGCAATGGCCCGCCGGGGAAAAAGAAGGGGTGTCTGGGGGAGTATGTGGGGGGCCAGTGGGACCCAGATCGGCAGCAGCGGCCCCCCGGGGAGACGCAGGGAGCAGGCCCGGGGCCCGCACGCTCCCCCCCCCTCCGGGAGGGCCCCTCGCTGACCTCGCCCAGCTGCTTCCTCTGCCCTCCATCCCCTTATCTCCCTCAGACCCTTCCTGACGGCCCTTTCCGCCGGCGGCGGCGAGGGCTGCCTTTGATGGAAGTGGGGTTTCCAGTCTGCTTCCTCCGCTCTGAAGAGACGGCGGGCGGGCGTGGCCTCCGAGCATGCCCGGCCAGGCCAGGCGGGCACTGCCCCTCCCCCTCCCCCAGCCTCCCCTCTGCTGCTGCCACCGGCTGGCCTGTGGACGGCCTGGGTCTGGCAGGTGAGCGGTCTGCCCGGCTCGGAGGCCCACAGGGACACTGCCCGCTCTGCACTGCAGCCCCACGTCAATGCTGCTCCCCACAGCCCCCACCCCCACCCCCAAATGCAAGTCCGAGCAGGCTGCGCTCTGTCCACAGCCCTCCATGGCTCCCAGCACGCTCGGGACCAGGCACAGCCCAGAGGCCTCGCTCCTGGAGCCCTTCTGAGGGAGCCCCACCAGGACACCCCCCCACCTGCCTTCCTCCTTGCCTACCACCACCCCACCCCCCGAACCAGCCGCTACCTCAGGGCGGGCCCTCGGCTCTCCCGGTGCCCAGCAGGCTCAGGGGACAGGTAGCCGCTGGCAGGCCCCACAGAGGCCACTGCAAAGCACGGACAGAGGCCTTCCGCCCAGACACCCAGCCCCGGCACGGACATCCTCCACCCCATGCAACCTGGAGGACCTGTGCCTCCCCTCCTACCCCAGGGAGGCCGGGGACACCGAAGCTGGAGGAGGGGGCCCCCCAGCCCACCACCCCTGGGCGCCCCGGCGCTGGGCTGGGAGGTGGAGCCTAGGGGTGCAGGCCCGGCCTCCAGAGAAGGCGCCCAGCTCAGGGCGTGCCGGGCACAGCGGCCCTCCTGCTCTGGACTCCCCCAAGGCCCGGACCACCGCAGGGGGGGCCCTGGCAGGGGTGGGCTTCCCCCCAACATCCATCCTGCAAAGATGGCCCCGGCGGTGGTCTCCTGGGATGTGTGTGTGTGTGAGGCGGGGGGAGAGGAGGTACAGTGGTACCTCGAGATACGAGTGCCCTAACAGACGAGATTTTTGAGATACGAGCCGTCGAGCGAGCGATTTTTGCTTTGAAATACGAGCAACAGTTGAGATAGGAGTCATCGCGCGGATCGGCCGGCTGCACACGACCCACCCGTTTACTGCGACTCGAGCGTCTCATAGTTTCCCACGCCTCAAGGTGACGGGATGAATTAAACTCGTATCTCGAGGTGCCACTGTGTTTGCATTTTGGTGGGGCTGGCCCCGAAGTCCAGTGTCCAGTGTCCAGGCCACCCCTCGCCCCCTGCCCCTGAGAGCTGGGCCTCTCCTGCCCGGGACGCAGCCTCCCCTCATTCCTGAGCCCCCGTCCGAGCAGATCTGTGACTCACCCCACCCCCAGGCCCCGTGCCTAATCCCACAGGAAGTGGAGGCATCTGTCGCGGCAGCTGCCCCTGAGCCCGCCCCCCCCACACCCCAGGCTGGGGGGCCCCGTCCACCCCAGAACCAGCGCCCGGACCCCAGGTTCCGGCCTGGCTCACCATCCCACTGGGCCTCATCCCACTGGGCCCCATCCCTCCTCCCCCAACCCCTCGGTGAGAACGAGGGGCAGACACTGCCCGGCTGGCATTCCCCCCCTGCCCCGCCGTGGACTGGGCGCTCCGTGCCCCCGGCAGCCTGTGCCCTCCCCCCTCCCCCCTGGCTGCCCCCCCGCCCGTCCCGGCCCCTCACTTGTAGGTGGCCACGCGGAAGGGCTCGGATGAGGACAGGAAGTAGCAGCACTTGTCCAGGGCCGCCCGGCAGGCCACCTCCTCCGGCTACGAGCCCGGGTGCTCCATCACGCCCTCCAGCAGCTCGGTCACCACCCCCACCCGGCCCTGCAGCTCCTCGGGCAGCGCCCGTGGCCTGTGGTCCCGCACCGACGCCAGGAAGCCGGGGAAGCGGGGAAGCGGCGCTCCACCTCGCTCATGCACGCGTCTGCGGGAGGCAGGCGGGGTCAGGGCCGCCCGGAGGCCGCGTCCTCGTGGACCAGCCTCAGCTTCTCCGAGCCCTCCCTCCCTCCCTCCCGCATCTGCGTGCTAACCCGAGGACCACTGCCCCTCCCACCCCCCAGCATCCCTGCTCAGCCCGGGCCTCACCCCCAGCCTCACCCCCTGTCTCACCCTCTAACCTCATCCCCTCCGCCTCACCCCACCGCCTCACCCCCGTCTCACCACTAGGCCTTCTCCCCAACCCAGGCCTCACCCTCTAACCTCACCCCCATCTCACCCTCAGCCTCACTCCTAACCTCACTCCTAACCTCACCCCCGGCCTCACCCTCTAACCTCACCCTCTAACCTCATCCCCATCTCACCCTCTAACCTCACCCCCATCTCACCCTCTAACCTCACCCCCATCTCACCCTCTAACCTTACCCTCTAACCTCACCCTCTAACCTCACCCTCTAACCTCACCCCCATCTCACCCCCAGCCTCACCCCCAGCCTCACCCTTACTCCTAACCTCACCCTCTAACCTCACCCCCAACTCACCCCCATCTCACCCCCAGCCTCACCCCGGCTCACCCGGCCGGAACTGCTTCACCAGCTCCAGGTTCCTCCGGGAAGAGTTGTACAGGAGCATGATCACGCTGCAGGCGGGGGGCTGAGCTCAGGACAGAAAGCACCCTCCCCTCCTCTCCCCTCCCCTCCCCTCCCCGGGGGCCCTGCTCCCCGCATTCCCAGCCCCCTCCCCTCCCAGCAGCGTGGGGAAACGGGTGCCTGGCTCCGATGGGGGAGTGAGGCCCAGGCAGGGCCAGAGCGGCCGGGGCCACACGTCCAGGCGAGGCCCCGCTGGCAGGAGGGGCGGTGGGGGGGCGAGGAAGACAGGTCTGGAAGTTGGGGGCCGGCTGACCGACAGGACACGTGTCCGTGCTGGCCAGCCGCCTGCTGACCACACTCCCGCGGCCCTTCACACTGTCAGCCGCAACCCAGGGGCCGGGAGCCAGGCACCCACACGGCTCCTCTCCATCCCACCGGGCGGCACTCGGCGAGGGGAGGGGAGAGTGGGGGTGTTCGTGGGGGGACAGGCATGCAGAGGCAGGGCCCCTTGAGCATCGGAGGAGCCTGGGCTGGGCCCTCACCTGTCGGGCATCTTCATCAGGTCCCAGGACCTCTGGATGCCGTTCTGAAAGAGGCGGGTGGCAGTCGGGGTGGGCACAGGGCACAGCTCGGGCGGAGGCCCTCTGGAGAGCCGAGGCCAGACGGAGCCCGCACCGGCCCTGACCACGGGGGCCCGCTCCCAGGCGGGGTCTATGGAGCCAGCGCGCCCGCAGAGGGGCTGGGCAGGGGGTGAGGGACAGCCCGAGAGCATCTTGGGCCCGGCACCCAGCACCCCGCACTGGTGACGCCCAGGGGCTGCGGAGGGAGGTGCAGGCTGGCACCGAGCGTGGGAAGGACCGAGGGTGGGCCAGGCAGGCCACACCTGGCCAGCAGGGCAGGGAGGGCCCCAGGGGGCGAAGCGGAGACCGGTTCCCATGGCTGAAGGTCCCTCAGGGCCCTGGACAAAGGGAGGGGGACCAGCGGGCAGGCCAGGCTCCCGAGAGAGCAACAGGGGTAGGTAGGGTGGCCCCCGAGCAGGGCGGGGGATCACACACAGGGCATAGGGATCCAAGGATGGTGACCGGATGTTGGACAACCTGTCCCCGCCCTGAGCACCCTGCCCTGGGCACCCTGCCCCCCCCCGGGCACCCTGTCCCCCCCTGCCCTGAGCACCCTGCCCCAAGGGCGGCCAGGACCCCGGGAAGCACGCTGTAAGCCGGAGGCATGTGGGGCAGGGTCTGGGCAGAGCCTATGGGGCAGGCAGAACAGACAGGATGGGGTTCTAGCCGGCGGAGGGAGGGGCGGAGGTCGCCAGCATCTGCCGGCTGGACACCAGTAGGGGACGTGGACCTCCCACCTGGCCCTGCACCCTCTCCAGGACCCCTGTGGAGGAGGCCAACTCTGGGCCTTGGGCCCTGCCCTGTGGTGCCATCACCAGCCCCCGTCGCTGGGTCAGCCGAGGCCCGGGGGCTGCGGGCCACCCTGGTCTGTCCAGCACGAGATGGACATGGTCCTGAGCACGGGCACCCAGTGCAGGCAGGAGGGCGGGTGGGGGAGGGCGCCGGGCAGTTCCAGCAGGCATTCTGGCGGCGACGCCACAGGAAGAGGAAAGGGCATTCCCGGCGGGGGCCTCACAGGCGGGGGCCTCCCCGGAGGGGGGGCCCCCCCAGGGGGGGGGCCTTACAGGCAGGGGGCCCTCATAGGCGGAGGGGTCCTTACAGGCGGGGGCGCTCACAGACAGGACTCACAGGCGGGGCCCCAGGTGGTCCCAGCAGCCGGGCCTGGGTCTGAGCTGGCAGAGGCAGAGGGTGGGGCAGCCTTGGTTCCCAAAGGGCAGGGAGGAAGGTGCCGTGTGCGGCCGGCTGCCCGGGAGGCTGTCCTCAGGCACTGCCCCCGCAGCAAGCCCAGGCCTGCCTGCCGCCGGCCACCCTGGAGCCCCCCGCACCCCGAACCCTGCACCCCCCACCCCGGCCTCCAGGGAAGGCCTGCCCTGTGCATGGGCCTGCTGTGCGTGTGTGTGTGTGTGTGTGTGTGTGCCTGCCGTGTACATGGGCCTGCCGTGTGTGTGTGTGTGTGCGTGCGTGCGCATGGGCCTGCCATGTGTGTGTGTGTGTGTGTGTGTGTGTGTGCCTGCCCTGTGCATGGGCCTGCCGTGTGTGTGTGTGTGCATGGGCCTGCCATGTGTGTGTGTGTGTATGTGCCTGCTGTGTGTGTGTGCCTGCCGTGTGCATGGGCCTGCCGTGTGTATGTGTATGTGTGTGTGTATGCATGGGCCTGCAGTGTGCGTGGGCCTGCCGTGTGTGTGTGTGTGTGTGTGTGTGTGTGTGTGTGTGTGTCTGCCGTGTGCATGGGCCTGCCGTGCCCCCGCCTCCCTCAGGGCGTGTCCCGGGTGCAGGGCTCAGAGACCCCTCAGCTCAAGATCAAAACGGCCGTCAGACCGTTAGGTCCAGGCAAGGCGGATGCAGGGCAAGGTCTGAGGCTGCCACGGCCCAGGGCCCCCCTCAGGGCCCCGGCCGCTGGTGGGCCCCAACCTGCTCCTCCTCTGAGGCCCAGGGGGGCCCTGTCGCTGGTCACTCTGTCTGTCCACAGCCTTGGCCAGGGCCGCTAACGACCGACGGCTACAGCAGCTCCGGCTGGCAGGCCCTGCCCGCCCCGTGGCCCGTGCCCAGCCCAGCGTGGCCCCACAGCTCAGCCCTGGGCACCAGCACCCGCCGGTGGGAATGGAGCCCCAGGACCCCGGCCACAGGGAAAGTGGGGTGCAGGGGCCTCTCTCAGGCCGGGCGGTTCCGGGGGTCACTGTGCTGTCTGTGAGGACAGGAGGAGGACAGGAGGAGGGCAGGGGCAGCCCGCGGGGGCAGGCGGGGCTGCAGGTAACGGGTGGGGACCTGAGTGGACCAGCAGGTCCTGGAGGGGCGCACAGGAGAGGGAGTCAGCAGCCTCTCCTTCACCCACAGATGCTCCCTGGTGACCTGCTAGGCGCCCCGAGCCCGAGGGGGAGGTGTGGGGGGGTGGAGGGGGAGCGTGCACAGGTGAGAGCCCCACAGGTGAGAGCCTCGCAGGTAGGAGGTCCCGCAGGTGAGGAGGCCCCGCAGGTGAGACCCGGAGGCCAGTGAGGGAGGAAGCCCACCTGAGCCCCGTCAGCCACCTTCTGCTCCTTCCTCCTTCCCTCCTCCCCCTCCCCATCCTCCCCCCTCCGGGGGGCGTGGCTCCGGAGGGGCGGGGCCCGGTAGTGGGCGGGGCCGTGGTGGGCGTGGCCTGGGAGGGGCGGGGCGGCGGCGGAGGGGGAGGAGGGAGGGCTCCGGGTCAGGGGGCGCGCGCTGGGGGCCCCCCAGGTCCCTTCCCCCCGGAAGAGGCGTGCGGGGGGGGCCGCCGGTGCGTGATCCCCATCCCCCGTGTCCCTCCTCCCACCGCGCTCTGAACCCCGCAACCATCCAACGGAGGGAGCTGGGAGGAGGCGAGCCAGACCCCGCTGTGCCCGCCCCCACCTCCCTGGCCTGTGGACCCCGGGGACCCCCCCACCCACACCCCACCCATGGGGCCCGGGCCTCCCCCGCCGCTGGGACGTGGCCCCAGGAGGCACCGCCCGGGCGGGGCTGCCTGCTCCTCTGAACAGCTCCCAGGGCCAGGGCCGGTGTGGCTCAGTGGGTAGAGCCTCGGCCTGCGGACTGAAAGGTCCCGGGTTCCATGCAGGTCCAGGGCAGGGGCCTGGGCTGCAGGCGCATCCCCAAGTGGGGGGCGTGCAGGAGGCGGCTGATGGATGTTTTCATCGATGTTTCTAGCTCTCTGTCCCTCTCCCTTCCTCTCTGTAAAAAAATAAATGAAATATTTAATAAATAAGTGGGAGGCCAGCGTCAGCCGGGGACCAGCCCGTTCTAGGCCGCAATCTTTTGATGATAAACCCGGCACCCTTACCACCGAGGCCCCGCGGACTATTCAGATTTCCCAGTAGCGTGATGATTGCACCCACTTCCAATTTTATTTTATTTTTAAAATATTTTTTATTGCCGAGACCAGTGTGGCTCAGTGGATGGAGCGTCGGCCTGCAGACTGAAAGGTCCCGGGTTCGATTCCGGTCGGGGGCATGTGCCTTGCTGGCGGGCACGTCTTCACTGTGGGGCGTGCAGGAGGCAGCTGATCGATGTCTCTCTCTCATCGATGTTTCTGGCTTTCTATCTCTCTCCCTTCCTCTCTGTAAAAAAATCAATAAAATATATTTAAAAAACACAAAACAATTACAGTGGTACCTCGAGATACGAGTTTAATTCGTTCCCTAACCTTGAGGCGTGGGAAACTACGAGACGCTCGAGTCGCGGTAAACGGGTGGGTCGTGTGCAGCCGGCCGATCCGCGCGATGACTCCTATCTCAACTGTTGCTCGTATTTCAAAGCAAAAATCGCTCGCTCGACGGCTCGTATCTCAAAAATCTCGTAGGTGAGGGCACTCGTATCTCGAGGTACCGCTGTATAACCAACAGCTGGAGTTGTGAGCCTGAACCTGTGGTCCGAACACGTGCCTGAGGGACGTGGCTGATAGGGTTCAGGTGCGTGTAGTGGAGGAGGATTGGAACCCACGAGGATGTAGTCAAGGCCTTGGCCCCGCCCTTCCTGTGCCTGGAGGCAGCGGCGGTGAAAGACAGACTGGCGGGTAGTGCATGCTGCTGTCGCTGTCTCCCCATCAGAGAGGACAGCGCCCCACCGAGACCCGGCTTTGCTCACTGTCTGTCTGTTCTAACCCGTCACCGCCCCCTCTCCGGGTTCCCTTGGCGGGCAGTCCCACCCTCGTCCAGCCCCACCAGGCAGGGGGCGTAGCCTCAGGTACCCTGACCTGGTGCCAGGATGGGGGCTGTGGCCTGAAGTCCCCCAGATGGGGTGGGGGGGGGCGTGCCTTGAGGACCCCTGTCAAGCTCTGCCAGGTGGAGGACACAGCCTGAGACCCCCGGTCAAGCCCCGCTGGGTGAGGGGTGCAGCCTCAGGTCCCCTGGCCCGGCACTGGGAAGGGGGTGTGGCCTGAGTTTCCCTGACCCAGCCCTGGGGGTGCACCTTGAGTTTCCCCTGAGGGTTCGGGGGTCAGGGTGTACACCCAGGAGCAGCTGGACGCCTCCGTGTCCGAGGCTCCAGGCCAGTGGGGGCCTCGGGGGGTGGGGTTAGAGACCTGGGGCACTCGGAAGACATCCCACGGGAGGGAGAGGGGCTGGCAGGGCACGCAGGAGGTCCCGCTGGCTCCACCTTCCTTTTCTGTGTGTGTGTGTGGGGGGAGGTGCAGGGGCAGGGGAGGGGGCAGCTGCCTGGCCTCCTCCAAAGCGGCCCCTCCCTCCTCCACGGGGCGATAGGCGGTCGGCAGGCCAGGCTGTTGGTCGGCGTTTCCGGTGCGGCCGGTGGGAACATGGAGGGCAAACCAGCCTCACGTGTTCAGCTTCGGGCCCTTCCCTGCCCCGACCTTGGCCTGAGCCGCTCGGACGGCCTGTCCTCCGACTGCCCCCTGCTCCCGGCTCAGGTCTGGTGAGGACCCCAGACCAGCAGGGGCCAGGGGTCAGCCCTCAGGCTTCCTTTCGGCCCCAGTGCCCCGTGCCAGTTCCTGCTCGGACTCAGGCCGTGGAGGCCGAGCGGCCCCCAGTCTGCCCTCGGGGAGCGGGGACCTCAGGCGGGAGCAGCCTCCCTCCCTCCCCCGCCTCTCCTTCCTCCAGACGGCAGGCCGGCCGAGGAGGCACCCACGCGGGAGGCCGCTGCCGGGTCAGGTCCTGAGCCACAGGCCGGCCTCAGCCACAATGTCCTCAGGCACCCCCAGAATTGTGCCCCCCCCATACCAGAGCACCTGGGCCCAGCCCATTCTGGCGGACATAAAAGGATCCACCACGGAGGAAAGGAGGAGGAGGTGATGGTGAAAACCACACGGAAGGAGGTGGGGGTAGTAGGCACTTGGAGAGAATCCTGGATCGGCCGCCTCCTGCATGCCCCCGCCCCCTTCCCCGGGGATGGAGCCCGAATCCCGGGCCTGTGCCCCGACGGGGAGTCGGCCTGTGACCTCCTGATTCATAGGTTGACGCTCGCCCACTGAGCCACACTGCTAGGCCAGCATGCACTTTTTAAAAAATATATATTTTATTGATTTTTTACAGAGAGGAAGGGAGAGGGATAGGGAGCTAGAAACATCAAGGAGAGAGAGACATCGATCAGCTGCCTCCTGCACACCCCACACTGGAGATGTGCCTGCCAGCAAGGTACATGCCCCCGACCAGAATCGAACCCGGGACCTTTCAGTCCCCAAGCTGACGCTCTATCCACTGAGCCAAACCGGTCTTGGCCAGCACGCACTTCTTAACATGCTGCAAAGCTGAGGTCCCGGGTGCAATGGGTGTGGTCTGAGGTCCCCTGTCAAACCCCATGGGGGCGGAGGAGGGCGGAGCCTCAGGTCCCTGCTGATGGCTCGTTAAGGCTCCTTAAGGGAACTTGGCCTCAGCTGTGGGTGCAGCCATCTTTGTAACGGAGTGAGGGTCAATTAGCATATTGCCTCTTTATCAGATAGGCTGTTCTTTAAGGTCAGTGAAGCAGGTGCTCAGGTGCCCAGCCAGGAAACACCACATTTCTGGGGCCCTGGAGGCTGCAGGGAGCAGGGGGATGGGGCTGCTCCCATAAGGGCACTTCCTCCAGGCGCTGAGTCCATCCCCTGGACCCTCTGACCTTTTCCACACTCGGGGTACCCCAGCTACACTCCCCTTCGTTTTGACCCAATGCTCATCTGGGCTCCCCAGGAGAAGAGAGGTTGAGAGGTCCCCAGACTGAGGGCCGGCCCCAGCCTCCCTCCGGTTTCCAGGAACCATCCGGTGGCCGTCCTCGGGGAGGGACGCAGACCCCCTAGGGCAGCGGCCGGCAAACCGCGGCTCAGGAGCCACATGTGGCTCTTTGGCCACTTCTTCTAAACAGACCGGCTTCTGCACACGGGCCACGAAGCTTCAGTCGCACTGTACTTGCCCGCCCGCACGTGGTGGTCTGTGGAAGAGCCACACTCAGGGGCCAAAGAGCCGCATGTGGCTCGAGAGCCGAGGTTTGCCGACCACTGCTGTAGGGACGTCCAGGCCGCCACTGTCCGGGCATCTGGCAGGGCTCTGCATTTCTGCCTCCCGCTGCACCCGCCCAGGTCAGGAGCCGGTCAGAGCAGGCACAGCCGGTGGGGGAGCTGCAGCCCCTTCCCCCGGAGGTGCCGTCGCTGCCACTCGGTCTAATTGGTGCCGACCCCCCAAAGGCAGGGCTGTCAGACGCTGGGGGCTGCGTGCCAGGCCTCCTCCTGGCTGGCACCCTCCCCGTGGGGGCGCACAACCCCTAGCGGGTGGACAATACACATCAGGAGGCGGCTGATGGATGTCTCTCTCTCATCGATGTTTCTGACTTTCTAATCTCCATTTCTCTCTGTAAAAGATCAATAAAATATATTAAAAATAATAATAAAAAGAAACATGTTTTTGTTTGTTTTATTTAGAATATATTTTTATTTCAGAGTGGAAAGGAGAGGGAGAGAGAGAGACATTGATGATGAGAGAGAATCACTGAGGGCCGCCTCCTGCACGCCCCCTCCTGGGCACTGAACCCGGGCCCTTGACTTTGGGACCCAATCCGAGGCCTCTGTTCTGGCTACCGAACCGAACCAGGCCGGCCGGGGGAGGTTCCCGGTCGGGGAGTCGCATTCCTGCCGCCGGTGGGAGGCTTTGCTTCCTGTCTGTGTCCCTCCCCGTGGCTGCCTCGAGTCCCGGCCCTCAGGAGGCCTCCGTGGGGACCCCCTGGGGAGTGTCTGTCTGAACCAGGAAAGGGGGTGCGTCTTGCTGTTGCCTCACCCGGACCCACTGCCCACGTCTCGGCTCCCGGATGCTTGAGCTCCTGGGGCGACGGACGAGCCAGGGTCCCGGTTCCCACGCCGTGGCGGCGGGGGGCCCTGCTGTGTCTCCTGTGGCCGTGTCTTTGGCGGCATCTGCGTGACGGTGGTTCCCCGCCGCTCCTGTCGGGGTCTCGGTCCTCTCTGTGCCTCACGATGCCGTCGTTTCTCTTCACGTGTGTGTGCATGTCAGAGAGGAAGGGAGAGGGAGAGAGAGAGAGACATCTGTGATGAGAGTCATCGACGGGCTGCCCCCTGCATGCCCCCCGCCCCGCAAAGGATCGAGCTGCAACCTGGGCCCGTGCCCTCGACTGGAACCGAACCCGGGACCCTTCAGTTTGCAGACTGACGCTCGCTCCGCTGAGCCACACCGGCCGGGGCGTGGCGCTGTCACTTTACAATGGACTTTCTGGCCGAAACCGGTGTGGCCCAGTGGATAGAGCGTCGGCCTGCGGACTGAAGGGTCCCAGGTTCGATTCCGGTCAAGGGCATGGACCTTGGTGGCGGGCACATCCCCAGTGGGGGGCATGCAGGAGGCGGCTGATCGATGTCTCTCTTTCATCGATGTTTCTGACTTGCTATCCCTCTCCTTTCCTCTCTGTAAAAAAAAAAAAAAATCAATAAAATATACACAGTGGCACCTCGAGATACGAGTGCCCTAACATACGAGATTTTTGAGATACGAGCCGTCGAGCGAGCGATTTTTGCTTTGAAATACGAGCAACATTTGAGATAGGAGTAACCGCGTGGATCGGCCGGCTGCGCACGACCCACCAGTTGTTTTTTTGTTTTTTTTAAATATATTTTATTGATTTTTTACAGAGAGGAAGGGAGAGAGACAGAGAGTCAGAAACATGGATGAGAGAGAGACATCCATCAGCCGCCTCCTGCACGCCCCACAGTGGAGATGTGCCCGCAAGCAAGGTACATGCCCCCGACTGGAATCGAACCTGGGACCTTTCAGTCCGAAAGCCGACGTTCTATCCACTGAGCCAAACCCGTCTCGGCACGACCCGCCAGTTTACCGAGACTCGAGCGTCTCATAGTTTCCCACGCCTCAAGGTGACGGAACGAATTAAACTCGTATCTCGAGGTGCCACTGTATTAAAAAAAAAACAAAAACGACCGCCCGCTTTCCCTGTGGGTAGCTCTCCGTCTTCACCCTCCGTGTGCGCGTCCCGCTGTTCCCAGCCCGTGGCGTGGCACCCGGGGCCGGGGCGAGGCCATTGTTGCCAGGCCTGGCACAGGCTGGGCTTCCTGTCCCCCACCCTGGCAGGGCGCCCCCAGGTCCCAGGGCCTGGGCCGGCCAGAGCCAGGCTGAGCTGGGCAGCAGCGGGCCCAGGAGTCCCCTGGCCAGGGCAAGGGGGTGCCGCGTGGGGAGGGGGTGGCCCTCCTGGGGAGGGAGGGGTAAGGGGTGCAGGACAGGCCCCCCCAGGTCGGGGCCGGCAGAGAGCGTGTGGCGTGCGGAGACCAGCAGTGACCTCACCGGGCCCACACGGGCCGCGCTGACCGTGCCTCCCGAGGCCCCTCTCCCAGCCGCCCGCCCGGCGCCCCTGGGTCTCGAAGGGAAGCGGCTCAGCCGGGAGCCGGCGCGCTCGGCCCTTCAGAGGCGCAGCCGCCGGAAAGCGGGGCCGGGAACAATGGCTGCGTGTGACAGGTCTTCCCCTCGGGGAGAAAATAGCGCCGCGGACGGGACTTCCTGCGTTTGTGCTGCCGGGCGGACCGCGGCCTCCCTCAGCGGCGCGGCGGCCAAGTCTGCCCGGCCCACGGACCGGCCGCACGCTGGGCCCACGGCCCCTCACTCCCGG